>JAYESA010000015.1:134696469-134894048 GCA_036927795.1 Iris macrosiphon | reverse complement strand
TATATATATAATATATATATATATATATATTTATTATTTATTTATTTATTTAGGTTTTTAATATTATATCCTTATTTCCCCCTTTCTTAATAAAATTGTATTTGTTCCTCTATATCGAGTTTGATTATTTTCAATTACCGTACACTCATAAGACAATGTACCGACTTAGTAATTCTCACCATGTCACTTGGCAGTAGTAGGGGCTAAGCTAGCTGGTCTCGATATATATATATATATATATATATATATATATATATATATATATATATATATATATATAATTCATATTGATTCTCTCAGTTTTGAACTTGTTTATTGATGATGTGATAGACGTTCTATCTCGATGCTTCAATGAATGTTCCATACAATGAGTATAAATATTTCAAAAATTTATGCGAAGGATTATTGGATTTGAACTTGAATTGGATAAGGCGATCGTGAACATAATTTGAAAGATAGCACTCGACATTAGGCCCAGATGAGAACGATTATCCCGCGGGAGCATTGGCGTGGTGATTTCATATCCAGCGGGGATGATCGAATTTGTGGGAGATCAGGGCATAATATGTTCGATGATTATGCAAACGAACTTGATAAAATAGAACGTAGCGAAGGTGAATAGACTTTGGCTAGAGGATTTGGACTTAGTATTTGAGGAATGCTAGAATAAGACTACAGATTGATCAAACGGTAACATTAAAATTGGGAAATTGGCTAGGAGAATTATGATCACGGCATGAATGGTTATTAGATAAACGTGATTTGATGGTTTAAGATATAACTTGGATGAAACAAAGTGTAACGATAAGGTGTTTGGTCGTTTTGATGATAACCATAACGTTTGACGTTCTTGTCTTGTACGAGCACAACTCATTGCTCAAACATGCGTCACGTTCGGATTAGCACGATTATCTCATGGGAGCGTTGGCATGGTGATATCATGTTCAACGAGGATAATCGAACTTGCAAAAGACCAGAGTGTGATAATTAGAGGATTGTTATGACTTGTTATTCGATGCAATAAGGCGAGTTTCAGGATACGAGTGAATTGAAAGTATTTCGAGGATGAGTCAGTCTAGAATATGAAGTAAGACATACTTGATGGTTTTATGAACGGATACGTGAATTATGTTGAAAGACTTATTATGATGGAGATCAAGGATTTAGTATTGAATCGTGACTTTGTGGTCTAGACTTAGAAAAGAATGGATAGGTGGTTTCTATCAAAATATATTTGAGGAGATAGACTATGCGAATCGCTATGTTTGACGTACGACATGATATATCGAGCAGTGGATGAATGAAATGTAAGGATGGCTATGCTGAATGGACTCAGACCGCGTGAAATAAATGTGTTGATGTAGTAGGATGATTACTGCTCGATGGTTAGAAATTTGAGTGAAGCAAGCTTAGGTAGAATACCCCATACGAACGAACAATGGTTTGACCTTAGGAATTGGGGCTAGCATCGTGCAAAAAATCTGCACGATGAGAATCGTGAACTCGTACATGTACCTATGACCTTGTGAGACGACCTAGTGGTTAGGAAGATGAACCTATGCTGTGAGATGAACCGGTGTGACCGACTTTAGAGTATCGCTTGAGTAGATGATAGAACTGGGACAACAGTTATTAGATTTAGGACTTTGTTTTGGAGAATGCGCTAGAAAGTTGATGATTGATGCAAATGGAATTAATGATGAAACTTGGATGTTGGTTACGTGATTTTGAAAGTTGGAAAGATCGTTTAGGGTCAAAATGAACGAGATAGTATCGAGGATTGAATTAGATTGATTTTGTTGACAGACTTAGGAATTGATCGAGTAAAGTTGAAATAAAGAATTAAATTATTGCTTCAAAGATGTACTTGATGGTAGTGCAATGCTTGATGAGAGTTGGAATTGAATTGGCTTAGATTTTGATCGACTCCTCTTGAGGTATCGTTGTGATTTTATAAGGCAAGAACAATTGAGAAATAAATTGTGTCAAATCGTGGAATTGATGAAATACGAAAATAAAATGATCTGGAGTTCTGTTTAGTCGAGTTAGCAAACGATCGGCAATTCAAAAGTAGGATTTTTCATGAGTATCTTGTCCAAATTCGCTATTGATAAGCTTATTTTAAATGCATATATTTGGGGACACCTTAAATATATGTACGATCCAGACTCAGCGATATGCTGAACTCGAATGCAGCTGCAGGCGGAGATGTTTAGATCTGCATGGATGAGTATAGCAATTTGAGTAAGTTAGCCTAAGCCTAAGATTTTCATACGTGGAGGATTAGAACGTACCCCATTTTGGCCAATTTAGCTCTGTACTAAGGCACAATAAAGACTGAGTCAGAAAACGTAGGCGATTCGATGCAACAACTTTGGGGATAGTAAATTTACTTAACGAGAATGGACAATGGCTCAGGGTAGATCTTGATGCATGATGAGATCAGAAGATTAGCTGAGATTCGAACTTGAAGTCTGGAGAATTTTCAGAATTTGGTTTAGGCATAACGCTGGGTTTCGATAAGATAACGTCGAGTAATCGGTCGAATATGTTTTGGTTCCGCAAGGATCGAGTATAACAATTGGGCAAGTTCACATTAAGGCTGAGTTTCTAGTGTTCGTTGAGTTATAGAATACCCCATGTATGAGTAGTATATCCCTCCACTAAGCGCAGTAGAGATTGAGTCGGAGTATGCGACGATTAAGTTGAGTGTGGTTTGATGGCATCGAATGATAGAGTCATTCGATAAAAATTGACTAATGCATGCTTATGGTATGGATTATGGATCGGTAGGACGAATACCGCTCAGGAAGTCTCGAGGACGAGACTGTTCTGAGTGGTGTATTATGTAACGACCCACTTCGCTTAATCTGGAGGGCCGATTCAAACGGCACAAGTGTAGCGAATTGCCCCGCCAAACTCGGCGAGATGACTCGTTTGAGACAAAGACTTTTAAACTTGGCTCTTCAGAGAAGTTCAGACTTAGACGTTTTCAGAGGTGCGTTGGGAGTTTTGCTTGGCTGATGCGAATCATCGCTAAAGTGGGTGACTCCGATGAACCTGTAAACTCCCTAATTATTAATTTTTAATTTTAGTATTTTTATTAAATTATTGGATTTCTTTTGGCTATTTTGTTGGTTAATTAGAAAATAATTTCTTTGATTTAATTACTTATATAAATACTTATTTAGAATTATTTTCAGGCTATTTTAGATTTTCTTGGATTTTCTGGAATTGTTGGGTAATTAAAACCTAGGAAACGTATTCTTTTAGAGATTCTATGATTTATTGTGAAATCATACTTGTATATTTTTTACCAAACATTTATTTTAGGTTTAAAATACTTAAATATATTTTCTTTAATTTATTTGAAATTTTTTGAAATTTATTTGGACTTATTTGGTTTTAAAATAGGCTAATAACTAATATTTTAGAAATTTTAGAATTTACTGTAAAAGCCTATGACCATAAATTGTCACCAAATATTTTTCTAGGGTCTATAATAGTATTTAAATTTTTTATAATTTTTATGGAATTGTTTGATATTTGTACATATTTATTTGGAGTTATTTAGGTTAAAAACTGATTAATAAATGATTTCTGGATATTAAAACCTATTTAAATATCCAGTCAGTATACACAGTCATCTCTAACCTACCCGCCTGGGCCCACCCGTCAGCTACTGCGTATATATGTGTGTCTATGTAGGGTTTCATTAATTCCGTCAAAATTAGAGGAGAGAGAGAGACTTTGAGGAGGTTTCATCTAGGGTTTCTCCCAATTTCGCGAGGTCATAACTTCTAGTTTCTGACTCCAAATGCGTCCTCGTTTCTTGCGTTGGAACCGTATCGAGATATAGTTTCTGAATATTTTATTTATTTTCATAAATTCTGAACTTAATTTTTTAAAAAATTTGTGGAGTACCAGTTGTCCAAAATCTAACACGTTTTGGTGTTTTCGAGATTTCGGGAGATCCCGAACTCGAAATAACGATCCGTTTAAAGTTTTAGAAATATGACATGATGAAATATAAAATATATTTTTATCAAAATTGAATATGCTAGTTTACTATTCTATAAAATTTATGTAACCTAGAAGTAACTAAAAAATCACCAAAATTTGTCATTTGTGCGCCATATGGACGATAATTCTTTATCGGTTCGAGATTTGGTAAAACCGTCAATTCCATAATTATGTAGCACTAAAATATACAAAATTTTACACACAAATTTTGGTTTTATGTTGGTTGACTTTTTGGTCAACAGAACGTCTCGATTTTTGTGACACAGATCCCGAATTCGTAAAATTGGTTTTCTTTAAACCAAAATCTAGAATTAGCCTTAAAATTAGAATATAATTAAATTAATTTAGTATTTTAGATTATTTTATTCAGAATTAAAATAGATTAGACTAGAAAATCTATCCAACCACTTTTGTAGATCTAGCTTATTTAATTTATGTGACGGATAGATCGGACGACGTCTTGAGTTGCGACTTCCTCCTTTTTTGGAGCAGACAAGATACCTTGCCAACTCTTGTACAGTATTTGCATGCTTTTCTTTTCAGTTATTATTTTCTTGTTGTATATAGTTTCTTGGTGCTCTTTGTCATATTTGATTTGTCACATGCTGCTCTAGCCTTATTTTCTCGTTTTACGTGCATATATATTATTTGCCTTCCATATATGGTGCTCATCTCTACTTTCTCGTCACGTATTTGATATATGCTCAACCTTGTGCGTACGACTTGACAAGATCATGTGGCCCCATATTAAACTTGACTTGACATTAGTCCATGACCTTGCCTTGACCGATTTGACTTGATTCCTTAGTTCCCTAGGCGAGGATATCGTTATTAGGCGTTGGCTATTGTGATTAAATTTTGACTCGTTAGCGCCTCACCGGGCTGCGATAGAGATTTTTTCACTTGACCCCTCGGTCGTTAGTGCCTCACCGGACTGCAATAAATACCAGTGATATGACTGTTAGTGCCTCACCAGACTGTGGTTCCTATTACCCGATTTACCTATAGCCACGATTGATACATTTATTCTCATGGCATGCTACCCTCTTAGACGCTGTATTGGCATAGTTTTATCATTTTTTGTGGTTATTTTATTGTCTCTCTTGCATGTTTATTTATTTTACTTTTGGCATATTTATATGTATCTTGTTACGTTCCACTGAGGACCTGGTCTCTTTTCAGGTATAGACGATCAGGACTATCCGCAGGAGTATGAGTACTATTTTATTCTCATTCGAGGAGGTCTTCCCTTCGAGCCTCTCTGATCATTAGATGATATAGAATCATGGAAAATACGGATCCATGCGGCCAACAACCATGCGCCCTACGACAAAGCTTGGCAGAAATTGGACCGCATAGTCACCATGCGGCCCAAAAATGCTACATTCATGCAGTCCAAACAGCCAAAGCAAACATTAGCTGCAGATGGACCTAACATGACGTCCTGACGACCAGGTCAAGTCTGACACAGAATCCTGACAGGAAGAATTCTCTGAACGCCTCGAAAGACGAAATCTCACCAAAAGACAGAAGTCTCAAGGAGTGGGCAGCACCACGTGTACACCACGATAAAAGATTCCATGCGGCTCTGACCCATGCGGCTCTGGCCGCCGTGCAGTCCATGCGTCCCAGACTCCATGCATCCTATGCATTTTTGTCCGCATGCATCCCAAACTTCACGCATTCCATGTGTCCCAGACTCCATGCATCCTATGCGTCTCTGGCCGTCGTGCAGTCCATGCGTCCCAGATTCCATGCGGCCCATGCATTTCTGGCCACATGTGTCCCAAACTCTACGCGTTCCATGCGTCCCAAACGCTATGTAAACCAAATTCTGTTATTATAACTGAAGTGATTCTCTCCCACCAAGCGGCCACACGTCCATTTGACCAAGTCGTGCCTACAACAGTTTAGAAACGCCCAGATACTCAGCAAATAATAAAATCTCAACAAATGTCCATATGGCAGCAGGGCCTGGATTCGCGTGCATAGCTGTAGCTCCCTTATGTTAAGAGGGGACACGTGGCAAACCCCCACCATCCATGTGACCGAAAATATATGCGGTCACAAGTATAACTATAAATAGTAGGGTACCACACCAGAACGAAGGCTGGCTGGCTATCTGCGAATCTATACTCTAGGAAGAGAGAAGAGATTTTGCATCAGATCATCCACGAAATAAAGAGAGTTGCTACACTCCTAACCCTCTATCATCACCCCCCAGAACCCAAAATTTGTACTTAGACTATTTGTTTAGGACTCCTCTCTGTACTCTCTTTAGTTTGTTCAATTAAATCAAGTTTCTTTCCAAACTTTCATATTTAATGGCAAATACGTTTTATCATTGTGTATAGAATATGGAAACTATGTCCTGCTAGTACGTAACTTAGGGTATTGATCCAAATGGAGTAGTATCATATGTTATGCCATGAAGTATATCTCGTTTACAATATTGATATACTGCATCACACGGAATATAACACGGTGTTAGAGCAGAATCATATTGCATACATAGACGAGAAATACTATCAAGTAGTCGTTTCGAGTCAGGAGAAGAAAAGAAAAGAAAGTACTCGGGATATACAGATTATCAAGGCAGTCTCCGATAAAGGAGCTGTGTAGAGAAGAATGAACCGAGATGAAGTCCTCGGATAAGAGAAACCAAGCATGAAGTTCTCATCTTGGATTGGAAGTGGTAAAGTAGTTGCATGATCACGGACAACTGGTTGTACACCAGGAAGAGAGTCCTCGAACGATCCCTGAGGCATCGAAATCATGTCGGCCCGGGAGGACTGCACTAGCTTGAAGTTCTAGTGCGATAGCTAGCTGAAGTACTAACAGACGAGTGCAGAACGTCCATCAAGGCTTGCTACCAACCTAGAAAGACAACTGACTCGTCGGATGGTTCAGGATGCCCAATAAGGCTCGCAACCGAGCTGGAAAGACAACAATTACATCCCATAATATGTCCATTATGGCTAGCAGATCCAGTGACCTTTGTAGTGCCCCGCTCCGCGTTGGCATTATATACAAGAGACATCGCTTTGTTGGCTCGAGCGAAAGCCTTCTCGAAGAATTTTTCGAATGAAACACAAGACGATTGATCTGGGTGAGTGGGCAGAACTCCATTCTCTGATTCTTGCACGCCTTAATAATGAATCTGGATTTTATACTACTTGTTCTAAGGAGATAGTTTTCATAAGAAGAATGATAGAACCTGACTTTGCATGCTTAATAAGAGAACTCGTATTGCTTGTCTATTGAACGAACCCTTGCCAAGCTAAGAAAAGATAAAAATATTGTATGCTAAGTTACACGATCACCACTATCGAACAAACCTTGCCATGCTAAGTAAAAGTATAGAATGTTGCATGCTAGGTCACATTGACACGGTTATTGAACGAACTACTGCCATGCTAATAAGAAAGAGTGAAAGATTGCTTGAACTTGTCTTTGTATCATATGCTAAATTAGAGTAGAACTACATGCTTGTCAAAAAAAGATAGAAGAACTGCTTCCATGCTTGCTTTACTAGAAAACTGCTTGAACATATTTCATTGATCGCAATGTAAAAGATAGAACTGTATGAATAGTTTGAACTGCTGAATCGAGACTAATAGTCCACCTTGAGGCTACAAGTTCTTACTTTATGAGAGGGTGTGGCTATTAGGCAAGAGTATTGAGAGATCTGGCTCTATGGCTTGATTGAAATGTTTGCTTGTTCATGAATATGTGCATCATATAGTCTTTATCTGATAGAAGTGCATTCATGCATCGGTCTGACAACTTGTGCACAAGGTTTATCTCTCGAGCATTTTCTGGGGTACTAGAGATCGTTCGACCGGGGAGAGATCTGGAACACCCTGAGACTAGAAGTCCTTATTTACGTGAGGGTGTGGCTTTTAGTGTAGTACTGAACCATGAGTCACGGCTGTTATTTTGAGCGTATTTAGTGCAGAGCAACCATGTGTCTCAGCAGCTTTTAGCCAAATCTGTCATTAGTGAGATAGGCTTATACGTTCCAACTGTTAATCCCGAGGATCCAACAATCGGGGGCCATCATATTGTTAGGACGCATGCTAGGTTAGCCTTCTTGCATACCTAATTGTTTAATGCAGAGACGAACATGAAATAGAACCCTTATGATTATGCAAATTGTTGCTAACTTGTATGTTTGTTGCAGGGATAACCGTTCGACAAAGGGTAAGAATCACTGAATAAGTTATGTATTAATTTTTGAATATACTTGAATTGTGTACTGCCCCTAGACTTGCATATTTTACTTGATTAAGTTGCTTCCCTATTATATAGAATGAATAAGTCCATTAGAGATAACTTGTGTTCCTAAAGAGTTAGTAAATATGGTGGCACGATACATGTTGCGCACTGCATGATAGAACACTGCCCCTATGATATGTTTGAATGTATTGAATATGCAAACTGTTTTCAAAGATATATTTTTAAAATAAGTAACATGACTCTAATCTTGTATTGCATGAAATGAACCTAGGTAAAAAGTAGCAAGATCACTAGTAATAAAATATTTTATATCATGCTTACTTAATGTTGGTTTTAGAGAGTGTTGCTTCTGTTCGTTGATTTTATAATCACCAGTACTTTTCTAAAGTGCTGACCCCCCCCCACCAGTTTGCTTGTTCGCAAGTACTGGATCGTCCGAAAAAGCGATAGAATATCCTCATCCTCAGGAGCCGGAGATTTGGGTTGATGCCTTGAGCCGTATCGAGATATTTTGGAGCTGCTTTTGTATAAAAGGATGTAATGTATGGAACAATGTCATTAAAATCGAGAGAAAGAAAGCTTGAGCGAATTATAATCTCGGCCAAGCGCCGCTTGTAACACATCTTAAATATCAATAAAAGAGCTTATTTTTGTATGCCATTGTGTTCATTTACTTTTCTACAATATTGTGCCGCTGCTTCCATCTTGAATAGCATACTTGTCCTTGTTCAAAGCTTTGGCCTTGTGCAAGCACATCTTAGGCTTGCACAGCATCACGTCCATGTAAGAACGATCGGTTCCACAAGGCGCCATGCGAGGACGATCGGCCCCTTGCGGGAATCAGGGTGTGACAACCTTTATATAGATAAGTCATACATGCATAGCGACGATCCTCATTCAGAAGAGGAATAATATGGAGGAGTATAATGTACGGCACATTGCACATTTAGAATGGATGCACAGTATATAATACAGTTCGAGTAAAAATATGTCTGAGGTAGAGACACAATTATAACATTTGAGTTTGCATAGATGTTCTTCATTTCTTAGTATATTATTAATGTCATTATTGCGTACAACAGAAAAGGCCGAATGATAAGAAAGGGTAAGACGAACTCAGTTATTTACTGTACGACACTCTTATTTCAGACACGAGTAAAGCTTTCCATTATATTGCCATAAAACTGATCCTAAGGCAAAAGACTAGAAAGACAACATAATCAGTCGATGCACATAGCTAATGAATGTACTTGTTTTGTGGTATGGACGAGAGGCCTCTCCACCAGTGCATTCAATGTACTGACACCCAACCAGATTGCATGCAGGGTGCAGGGAGTAGCTCGCACAGATTCGGAGATCGCTCGACGCATCGAGGCATCGGACCGCACTCGGCATCTTGGAGCATGGCGCACGGACCTGTAGCTCACATATAAGGGATGTAATGTATGGGAACATCATCCTCTAGAGTTTTTGAATGAAGTTGTAAGCCTAAGGGCATATTCATTGTAATGAGAGAGAGAGAGAGAGAGAGAGAGAGAGAGAGAGAGAGAGAGAGAGAGAGAAAGAGAGAGCTTGAGCGATTGTAATTCTCGACCTACGCCGCTTGTAATCTTTACTTTATATCAATAAAGAGCTTTTTTTATCAAATACTTGTGTTTATTCATTATTTTTGCTATGACGACTATGCGAACTAGTTATCAATCGGCCGTTTCGGTGTGTGTGTGTGTGTGTGTGTGTGTGTGTGTGTGTGTGTGTGTGTGTGTGTGTGTGTATATATATATATATATATATATATATATATATATATATATATATATATATATTTATGAAGAAATTTGACAATTATTTGAATTGTAAACATTTCTATCTAATTTGTCTTAATTCACTATAATAGATTTTAAAAAGAAAATAATATTGTAGAATTATGACATACTCATTTTATTGAATCAAATTATATATATATATATATATATATATATATATATATATATATATATATATATATATATATACAACCAATCTATAATAGATAACTATCAGTATATAGTTGGTAATTAATCTCCTACAATCATGCATCTAGAATATTGACATTTATGTAGGTAATTAATCTCCTACCAATTTATAGTAGATAATAATCTACTACAATTATGCATATAGAATATTGACATTTATATAGGTAGTTAATCTTCTACCAATCTATAGTAGGTATATCATGATCCTATTAATTACAATATAATAAAATTCTAGATATTGATATTTATGTACCAATATCTTTATTATACTATTGAAACAGCTCATCGGATAGTTGCTCCTTGAGCTAAGCTTAATAATCATAATAAGGTTGAGAGACTAGGATTCTCGAGAACAGTAGCAGCAGCAGCAGTAGCAACAACAAAGGAAAAAGGTTCTGAAGAGGCAAAGAAAATTTTATTTTCTTCTCATCATTTTACCATGGTGTATATACCATGGCTCTAGACTTGTGTTGTTGATGTCCAGGGATCATAGGAAATAGAGTGACGACGACAACCTTAATTTACAAATAAAGGTAGAATGATCTATATTGACCTTAAATACCTGTCCCATAGAAGATGGGCTCTCTTTCACAAAAGGTAGTTTTTCGTTATGTTCGCATGCAATGCAAATTCAATGAGTTTGATCCATCATTGTCCTAGTATATATGCTTGCTTGTCCAATTGTCCAAGCTCAAGGGAGGTTTTCATAAGTAATAAAAAATATAGGTATAAGCATTTTTAGAAGAGAGAAAGAGCAACAGAGAATTACATTTATGGCATCAGAATTGTGTAAAATTGTTCTGAGAGCATAGAAGTTGCTAAAATTGCAAAATAGAAAACAAAACGTTCTTTTAAAGGACATTTTTAATGTTTGCTCAAAAAATGTCCTTTAAAAGGATATTTTTGTACATCCATTTAATTTCCATGCAGACCCGCAGCCTCCCCTTAACTCTTCCCCTTTTCTCTCCCGTCCATCCTTAATTAATAATGTGCAAAAACGCTCTTTTAAAGGGCGTTTTTGTGCATATTTAAATTTTGTTTGACTTCTCAATTTACTGCGGCTATAAAAAAAAAAATTTCAAAAACGCATATGTGATAGCGTTTCCTAGACTATGTTAAATAAAAATTAGCGAAAATGTTAGGAAGAAATTAGCAGAAAAGTTAGGAAAAGTTAAAGGGCGCTTTCTCACCAAAACTCAAAAACGTCCATTTAAATGGCGTTTTGTGTCTGCTCATGTAATTTTTGTAACTTTGATGCTCTCAGAGCAATTTCAAATGACTCTGATGCTATATATGCAATTCTTTGAAAGGGCAATCCTAAATCAGAAGTAGAGTTGACTAGACATTTTCTACAAAGGGTTTTGTTTGCACATATTAACACATTGATAAATGTGCAATGTATATTGATATTTCTACCGACACATTTATCAATGCATCGTTATTTAAAATGTTTATTGATAAATATAAAATATACATTTATAAATGTGTTGGTGGAAGTACCGATATAAATTGTATATCTATTAATAGGTTAACATATGCTCTAAGGACACATGTTAACAAAATCCTTCTACAAATAGTATGTTAATATTACCCCACCCTCTTGGTAACCCGTGATACCAAGTCTCTTTTGCAAGGCCAAAGTCAGACAGTCAATGTCGCCTTTGAGTCCTATGCCCTGTAGATAGAGTAAGACAGTGGATGTGACCTAGTCCCACCAAACTCTTCAACCTATGCACTTCAGAAACTCTCTGAATCGAGGATACACCTGGTCTCCCCAAGGGAGTGTCTATATCTAGTTAAACAAGCCAATGTATGGACTTTGCGTATGAGACACATCAATAAACACATTTTAATTATATTAAGTTAATATTTTTTGTAATGGGGGTGTAGTTCAAATGGTAGAGCGCTTGCTTTGCATGTGAGAGGTTATATAGGGTTCGATCCCTGCATCTCCAAGATTGAGTAGTGTTTATTTTTGAATTTTTTTTTTCTTCCGGCAAGTCTATTCAGCACTTATTTGTGTTGTGACTGATTAAATCGAAAAAAAATTCTTTGCAACACCCCCCCCCCCCCCCCCCCCTTTGTGTGCGCGCATCGACAACTTCGTAGGTGAATTTATCGTCGATATTGCCATCTCTACTCCGATGTTTTCTGTGTCGGTGTCTGATCATAAATTTGAATGCATCAATACTAAAATAGTTATATGGTAGGTGTTCACAGTGTAATTAAAGTTCAGGTTTATTAAACCTGCAAAGTTTAGTCATCATGCTTTGTAGAATTTGGTTTGGGGGGTGCCCCAGCCGACGGAGTAGGCAACACAAGAGCGATGCTCGTTGGCCCATGGTAGCAAGCTACTGTTGGCAGGCCGATCCCTAATAAAACACAAAATTGAATACTATAGTGAGCACATGGCCCACACATCTGATAATTGATCTGAGCCAAATGGCCGAAAAAGGTATGATTTGGAAAGTTGGTCTTGGCCTCCCTTTATAACCCTCAACCCCTCGGCCTATGTCAGTGAGACTAAAAACAAATAATAAATAAATATCCATCCTATTCCCATCTTTAGGTCTGTCAACACTTCAATCTAGTTGTGTATCTCGAAAGAGCGATGCTAGGATAACCAAAAGTCTTACAATAGGTTTATAATCATCTAGGTGGTACCACATAAACGGTTGTAAGTCGATTATAAAACTTTTGGTTGTAATCCTACGATTATTGATCTCAAAAGCATGTAAGGTTAGAAACTTCATATACATTCAACTGCACCCAGAAAGACAGTCAAGTCACGTCCGCTAGTGTGCCACTTTCACAACATACTAAGATTTCGGGTGTCCTTCAGTGTTCTTCTAGCATTAGAAGAAGTTGTGTCCGTACCAGACATCTGCAACATCCTCCTAGAGAGCTGGACTTGCTAAAATGCTCTAGAGCCGAACTTTTTGAGCACAAGAGCACGAACTCGAATCTAAGAATAGATTCCTTAGATAAAAATAAAAATAAAAAATAAAAAATGAAACAAGAGTTATAGAGGTATTCGGATCGTTGACTCACAAGTTGACTCATTTTTATTTATATAATTTTATAAAATAATATCTTACACTAATAAACTTTCTCAATTTGGTATTTAGTTCATTTGAACACTTTCACATTGATAATAGACTTACTGATTTGTACTTTTGGTTTAGGACAAAACTCATGAGTTTCTAGGAAAAAAAAAAGAATCAAGCTTAATCCTGTCTACAACTCAAGTTCATTAAGATTTCTAAGTTTAAAATTGCGGCTCACCAGCCAACATGAATATTTTAGAGAGTCGAAGTTGAGCTTAATTTTAGACTTGTCTATGCTCTATTTTTCTTAAGAGAACGGAGCATAGCAGAGAGTAGAAAAGTGCTTGCTCAAAGCTTGGCTCCTTAACACCCCTACGTCCTCGCACGCCTTCTTTTTAATATGGGACAGATCAGAAAGACGGTGAGTTTCAGGGCCACCCTCATTGAACCTACTTGGATCTGAACTACAATTTTCTGTCAACTCTCCAAGTCTTACTGAAACTACTACTACAGAATTAAAAGCATGCACAAACATAAACAAAAATGTGAGTACAATGACATTACAAACTGCTACACATAAAAACACCAAGCTCACCTTAAACATTTCAAGCAACCAGCTATGGCAGCAGCATCCACGGCCTTTGGCAGTTGGTCGCACCTGCCAAATGTGGCATTGGCCTGATTGAACAACTGCATGACTACTCATGCCCATCTAACATAATGCATCTGCCCCTGCCCCTGCCCCTGCCCTTGCAAACAACCTCAATGCTATACACAAACAAGCTACAGATTCACTGTAGCCACTCAAATACTTACTGATTACATTCTCCATACTGTATAGTCAACAAATTGATTCATACTCTTCCCTAATCAAGCATGAGAACATGAACTGACAATTAAATATGACAAATTGACCCAAAAAACATAAGTGACATTGCACTACTGTTTCATACAATCATCCTATAATGATGTTTTAGGGAATGCAAATCAAGTTGAATACCATTACTTGACCTTCTGTATTTCTTATATGTATACAAGTTAGCGATACAAGCTCGAATATAAATTCACAGCAATTAACACTCTCCTCCATTCTAGTCCTCGTTTAGATATCGATGTCACCACCGGAGCCAGCTGAGTCGTCGTCGCTGCTACTGCTGCTGCTGCTCTCACTGCCACTAGCACTGCTACTCCCGCTGCTCCCACTGGAACTCGAGCTCTCCTCGTCATCATCCTTCTGCTGCTGTCCCTCCTCGGCATTCACTTGCGCTCTCAATGCTTCAGCCGCACTTGGCCCCCTGTCTGCTTCATCATCACTGGCGTCCACATCGGCAATTTCATCATCACTCTCGATCTGAGATGGGAGGTTGATGTCGAAGCCAATGGAAGGAGCCGCTTGCCCTCCCACGGGGTCATCATCGTCATCGACAAGTATATCAATATTCTCATCTGACTCCGCATCTTTAGGATCAGGGGAGAGAGAGAATGTATTCTGTGGGGCTGAATTGCAATCGATGCTTCTATTGGTGGGTTTTGGACCTGAGATGCAAGTAGAATTGAAGATCAGATTTCAGGTTGTTAAGCAGTAGGCATATCAGAGTTAGAATTCCATACTGGCTATAAACATCTTAAACACTGAATCACACAGGATAACCCTTGTGTATAGAATTCCATACTGGCTATAAACATCTTAAGCACTGAATCACACGGGACAACTCTAGTGTATCGTGGCTTGTATCTTTTTTTCATAAGAACCTGGTTGATTATGTATTTCTGATCAGAACAAGAAATCCAATAGACTATATGACTACACGTAAGATGGGAAGGGATATTCAGAGTCTAAAGCTTGATTCTCTGGGGAAGGAAAGGAGAGTTACTACAACATTAGTTATTACTAATTCCCAGCTAAAAGAATGGAACTTGTTACATAAAATAAAACTATTAAAATATGTCTACTTCAGGAAAAAAGAAATCAAAATGAAGGTCAGCAATCTAGAGCAATGCTAAGTATAAAATAATACAACAAAAAGGCACCTCTCAAACTTCGAACTGATTTTTTATAACAGAAGGGCCAACAGATCATAGTCATGTTGACATAAAATGAATTTAGATTAATAACAGAAGTGTTGGGAGATTCTGTCTTCAAACATCTCCCAAATTAGGGCTGTGCAAATTTGGATCGTACCGATCGTACCAACCCGGTCCAAACCGAACCGATTGGCTTTTAACCAAACCGATGGACTGCTCGGGTTGGGTCGGTTGGGTGTTTTAATAACTGAGCGGTTTGGTTCGGTCAATGGATTGATAATATCAAAAACCGATAAAATCGAACCAAACCGATCAACCGATGGACATTATGTATTTTCATTATTTTGCTTTGTTGTTTGTAATTTGTAGACTTTTTTCCTTTATCGGAGATGGAATAAAAGAAATGAGCTATTGTGTTTGTTGGAGATGGAATGATGAAATGATCAAATGATGGAAATGAGTTATTAGCAAACATGTGGCAAATGATTGCTCAAATTTTTTTTTGTTCATTTTAAATATGTTATGACAGGTCAGCCGAGCCGAGCCGAGCCGAGCCGAGCCGAGCCGATCGGTTTCAAAACCGAACAGACCAGTTGGTTTGATTCAATTGTCATTATTTCACAACGGAATAATTTTTGTTTGGCTGCGGTTGTGACTAAATAGATCGACTACCTAACGATGCACAGCCCTATCCCAAATACTGTTAAAGCTTACACAATGATAAATAGCTAAGATGCAATTTTCTGTACTAATAGTGTAGTATATTAACAAACAAGTGTAACGAGCAATAAGTTGGAAGTATAAAACAAAGGTTGAAAGCTAAGGACAATCCACTGGGGTATTATACTGAACATTTCTTAAGATAAAAATCAAATACAAAGATGTTCAGGAAGTGGAGTGCATAAACCATTGTCACCAAGTAATGTTTTTCAGTTGATCTATCTGTTTTGTCACACTCATAAACTAGGCAATTAAGTGCCCTTAAAGCGAAATTCATAATTGAACTTTGAAATGCCTCGAGATTAATGGAACAACATAAAAAATTGATCTACCTGGACTTTCTCGTTCACCAATATCAATTCGCTCTACCTCAAGCTGTACAAATAAGACAGAGAAAAATCAGGGATAATTATGGACACGCTATAATGCCCCTTCATATATAACTTTTATAATATTACATAGATAACTGAGATTATTGGTCTGATAGAAGGCAACTAATTATACCTTTGTTCAAGCAAGCTCCATATATTATGCAGAAGAAAATTTTGACATGAAAGACAGTGGAGTCGGCAACAAGAAAATATTCTCATTAATCAACTACAGGACCTACATGAATAATTTAGTTTCAGAAAAGGAACTACATGATCTCTAAATGCTCCTAAATAAGGACGGGACACTGGAGATAGGAGAATAAGGAGAGAAAAACTATATTTTGAGATGAGTAAAAGAAAATATTTTAAAAAAAATTAAAGATCACAACATATACGAAAATTGTAGAATAATTTGTAAAAAAATCTTCAAGGGCTCATACTGAATTTTCCTTTTCTCTAGATCTGGTGGGTCTTGAGCCCCCACCAAGATTCCATGAGGATTCACCCACGTTCATGTATCTACCATCTTCTCATATCTATAACACTAAAAGCAGCAAGGATAAAATATCCCAATAGAGCAGAAAGCTATGAGATTTTACATATATAATCAGCCTTTGTGTACACATGCCCGCTGCTAGCCTGAACAAGATAAATCTCACTAGCTTTACTTGGACAAGACATGAGATATGAGATGAAACTACGTAGATTTTCCTTCAGCGTTGACCTATACTAATCATGAGATATTGCTCCATTATCAACCTCATATTCTTCACAAAGGGATTTCTATCAATTTGGATAGTTCGTACAAATCCACTTTTTTTGCTGTTCCTCTAGCATGCAGTTCTTTGACTCTTATCCACTTTCACAAGATTGACAAGGGGTAGGTATAGATAGCGAAGCATGTAAAACAGATTTCGAGGTATGGAGTCTTCAGGCAACACTATAGAACAATATTTAAACATCATAATCTTTTTCTTTACCTGAGATGTCAACAGATTCTTCTTAATTTATACCTGTCTCACAAGGAAAGTACATGTAAGAAATTATAGATACACGTCCTCTCCCTGTGAATAGAGCAAATCAAATGGAGTTCAGTAAGGCCACATTGCCGATATTTTTGCCTGGTCCTATCTGGAATCAAAGACAAAACGCAGTAGTTTGACAATCATAAAACTTGGATATTTGAGGCCCCTTTGGACACAAACCCGCTTCACCTTGGACCGGAATATATATCCTGGGCAGCCTACCCATTTTGGTTACTAGGTGCCTATCTAGACCTCACCTTAGCCTGCCTATCCAGCGTTAATTCGCCTATAGCCAGCCTAGACCCTGATTAGGCCTACCTAGACCCATGATTATGAATGACATCTAGTTATTTTTTGTTAACTTACTTACTCTTTTTTAACTAAGTGACGATTGGTGATAATAATTGGTTCATTTGTTTAGTTGCAAACTATTTCTACTTTTGGTATAAATAGCTGTTTAAGTTCCTTAAGGTGACCCTTTTTTTGCTTGATCAAATCAAGTTCTAGTTTATAATCTTTAGATTTTATCATTGTCGTATGTCCTCAAAACCTCTAACTTCACATTTTTCTTTTGTACTTACAATATATTTTATATTGAAAAAATGCTTAATGTTGCCTATGAAGCTTGTCAGACTATTTCTACTTTTGGTATAAATAGCTGTTTAAGTTGCTTAAGGTGGCCCTTTTATTGCTTGATCAAATCAAGTTATAGTTTATAATCTTTTAGATTTTATCATTGTCGTATGTCCTTGAAACCTTTAACTTCACAATTTTCTTTTGTACTTACTATATATTTTTTATATTGAAAAAATGCTTAATGTTGCATACGAAGCTTGTCAGTTAATTATTATTGTATACCTCACTTTAATCCAACATCGCCTCGGCTCAAGGAGGATGTCACGACTTGTTCCTATAAATGTACAAATATTTCTCATATTTTATTCACATCAATAAACTAAAAGTTCTTTATGAATTTCATGGTATCAAAGCTAACCCTAACTCAAAAAAAAAAAAAAATCCCACCAACTACCTCCAACCCCTCCACCTAGTGGCCAGATGTCTTTTGTCAATGATGAATGGGGTCAGTTGCATCAACTCCACTCCAATATAGCTCCTGCCAATATTTTCAATCCATTTGGTATCTCTTTTCTCATTCTCATTTGTGAGTAGCTGATTCCAGCGCTTCAAACCATGTCACATGACAGGCCCTCACAAATTCATTTATGTGGTTGATGATAGTACTACTCATGTTTGTGGTGGTGTTGATTTATCGCTAAATCCGTTTTTTTCATTTGAAAAATACACACATTGTTCCATTACTGCATCATAACTTATTATCTATTCGTCATCTTACATATTATTCTAATTGTTTGGTAACTTTTTATCCATCTCACTTTGTGATACAAGACCTTATAATGATGCAACAGATTGGTAGGAAGCACGAATAGAACAGCTTTTACAACGCAGATCATCTATCGGTATGTCGGTAGTTGCTCCTTCCATTTCAATAGCATAGGAGACTTAAGCACCATCCGTTTAGCTTCCTTTTGTACTATGTTTGCCTAATTTATCATTATTTGAATTTAGTTGAGTCATATATTCTTGAAAAGTATCATCGATCCTCTTTTCATCCAGTTAATAACCAACATGATTCATCTTTTACTTTGGTTCATAGTAATATTTGGGATCCCATTAAGTTTTCGAGTGTGCATAGCTATAAATATTTTGTCAATTTTATTAATGATCACCTACGCATGACATTGTTATAACTTCTTCGTTCTATGTCCGATCTTCTGTCTGTTTTTCAAATCTTTGTGGCTGAAATTTATAATCATTTGATGTTTATTTGTGATCACAATGTAATTAGCTAGTAGGGATAATTGGACCAATACTTAGAACACTTTGGCAAAGTGTTTGTTCCCTAGCAACGATAGAAACAAAAGACAAAAAGCTAGAGGGCGTAAGACATGCCTAACCTTGATGTAGAAACACCAGGCGAAGGACTCGTTCGTTTTGGCAAATCATGTGAATGTGCCTATTTTTCTTCTCGTTCCTCAATAGTGGTAGTCAATCCCATTAGTGATAAACTACTAAGGCTCTTGTTAGGAATATCAATAGTGGACAATGTTAGGAAAAAAAATAATAAGGAATTGTTTAAGGGGCAATCAGGAATAATCCCTCTTGAATTACCGTCACGCGTATTGCTTCATGTGCATAACATAATAGAAAGTCGTAATGTTCACTATTGCTCTTTTGCAGAGCGTGTGGACTTAAGACTCTTAATGAGCCTAGTAGATATGATTCTTAGAAGTGAATGCTCTATCTAATGTTATCATGCTCCTTTATGCAATTACGTTTCTCGTATTATTTAAGACATGGTTTCACTTAAAAAGTATATCCAAAGAGCATGTATGTTTACATGCCAACTGACCGCCCAAGTTTTATGCATCCTCTCTCATGCTGATAATTAACTTCGCTAGAAATTTTGGCACCAGCATAGAGGGTCCATATCATGTTGACAACAAATCATAAAAACTTTGTCAAATTGGGGATTTTTTCTGCTCGATAGCTTCTTATCTCCATAGATAACGTCATTCTGAAGAAGGCTTAGATGACGGTCAGTTACCTACTCAAGAACTTCCCTTATGGTGATTGCACGAAGTAAGAGTCTTCCAATAAGGGTAGTCAAAGGCGCGTTTTGCATGTAAGGGCACCAACGGCTACTTATACCTCTCCATGCGAGACGCAATCCTTCATGCGCGCCTTTCCCTAGGCGCTATAAAGGTGCGTCTTGGGTATTCTATAAAAAAAAATTATAATGGACCAATTTATTCAGATCCAATTTAAAGCGGGTCCTTAGTCCAGCAGTAGGTTTCAAGAAATAGAAGAAACGAGCGACGGCGTTGAGATTGAGAACTTTAGAAGAAAAAGAAAAAACTGAGTACTTACCTGGCGGCGGCGGCGGCTCCTGCCCTAACACGTCCAGATTCCAACCGGCGGCGACTTCTTCCGGTAAGTCTCTCTCTCTCTCTCTCTCTCTCTCTCTCTCTCTCTATATATATATATATATATATATATATATATGGAGTTTAGTTCTTTTGGGTCTGATTTTTTTATATGACTATTTTTTTATTTTATGTATAGATTTTTTTTTTACTGGTTTTTTTGTATAATACTGATTTTTTTTAATTTTCTTTTTGGATCTGAATACTGATCTCTCTCGTGCGATTGGAGTTTGAGTTCCATTTTTTTAGTCTAGAAATTGATTTTTTTTAATTAATGATTACTATTTCGAACTGAATACTATTTTTTTCTTTTTGGAATTGGGACTAAATACTGATGATCTCTACTGATTTTTTTTAACTAATCATAACCATTTTTTGAGACTGAAAACTGGGTTTTTTAACTAATGATTAGGTCCATATGTAGTCACTTATAATTGAACTGTCAAACTAGTTTGATTAGTTTATGTTCCATCATTTATTCCTTCTCATCAAAAAGAACACAAACTTATAAATTTGATAGAGATCAAAAAGCATTGCGACCTTTTTTTAGTTTTTTTAATTGATTTTGAGTTTATTTTGTTTACTGATTTACATAAGTAAATATTGTGCTAATGTTAGAATTATGGACTTATTATTTGGAAAATTGTCACTACCTATTTCCTCTTATTTTCATAGAAAATAGTGATCCAAGAGAATCAAGAAATGGGATCGCCAAGCTCTTCGAACTCCAGTCGAAAAGACCTAGGTTGAAAGTACAATATTTTGGCGGATGTTAAAGATCCCAATTCAGTAACTTGTTTATTTTGTAACAAGATTACAAAAGGTAGTATACATCGAGGAAAGCAACATCAAATTGAGAAGTTTAGGAATGTCAGGGCATGTAGTAAATGTCTTCCAGATGTTAAGGAAGAGTTGGAGAACTATATAACCCAAAAGAAAACACAAAGGGCTCAAACTTTTGAGCCAAATTATAACTTGAGTGATGATGTTAATAAAGAGGTTGATGTTCAAGAGTTGCGTAGAGATGGTAGAGACAAAAGAGGACGATCAAGTCTAAAAAACGGAGCTGAAACTAGTAGCAAGAAAATAAAGGTAAAGGCATATAATTTGAGGGTCCAATGTATCTTTATACGAGTAGAAACCGAAAGTGCAAAAAATGAAGGAAAAAACTAGACAAATTAGCATGAATGAAACTTGTGAGAAAGAACTAAGTCGTAGAACAACTCAACATATAGCTTGTTTCTTTTATCAAGTAAGAATAGCTTCCAATGTAGCACGTCTAGAAAGCTTCAAGACTATGATTAATGCAATTGAAAATTATGGCACAAATTTGAAGCTTCCAAGTTACCATGAGTTGAGAGTACCACTCCTTAAAAAGGAGTTAACTTAGACAGAAGATTTGATGAAGGGTCATATGAAAGATTGGAAGAAATATAGTAGTTCCATTATGTCCGGATAAAAAGCAAAGGACGTTGGTCAATTTTTTGGTCAATGGTATGAAAGGAACTGTGTTTATGGAGTCCATTGATGGTTCATCTTTTGTGAAGACCAAAGAATAGATGTTTGAACTTCTTGACAAGTTTGTTGAACGCATAGGTAAAAATAATGGCGTTCAAGTGATTTCAAATAATGGAAGCTACTATGTCTTGGTTGGTAAGTTAGTTTACTTATGAGGTATGACAAATTTAATTCTTTATATATTTTAGTAACTATCTATTCTAATTGTTTTATGACTTGTTTGATTTTGATATTAATACACTTTTGGAGGCAAAGAGGAAGCATTTGTTCTGGACACCTTGTGCGGCGTTTTGCATAGATTTTATGTTGGAGGATATTGGAAAGATAGATAAGATTAAGAGGACTATTGGTAGATCAATCAATCTTGTTGGGTTTATCTACAATTACACATTTGTGTTGAATATGATGAGCGTGTTTACCATCAAAGAGTTTATGAGATTTGGAGTCACACGCTTTGCGACATTGTTCCTTACGTTGCAAAGTGTTTATAAGCAAAATAGTTGTTCGAGAAACATGTTCACATCGGAGAAGTGGATGGGAAAGATGGACAAAGGAAGCAAAAGGTAAGAAGGCACCAGAGGTCACTTTTATGCCTTATTTTTAGAGTATTGTCTCTTTTTACTTTGAAGATAATGGATCCTCTTATTAATATCTTCCGTCTTGTTGATAATGAAAAGAACCTGCAATGGGATACATATATAAAGCAATGGATAGGACTAAGGAGACTATTAAAAAATCTTTTGATGGCAATAAAGAGAAGTATAAGACGATATTTGAAATCATTGATAAGATACGGGAATCACAGTTTCATCATCCATTGCATGTTGCAGGTTATTTTTTTAACCCTTATTTTTTCTACAACAATCCTAATATTGAGTCTGAAAAGAAGTTATCGGATTATACACATACATAGAAAGATTAGTTCCAACTCAGGAGATACATGATCAAATTATGGATGGGTTGTCGTTATACAAGAAAGCTATATGCCTCTCTGTTTCCAACTTTGCCAAAAGATCAAGGAGCCGCAAATCGTTCGTTAATGATATTTTATTTTGCTTATTACATATTAGTACTACTACTAGTTACAATTTCTGTCTAATAATACAATTACCTTACAGTTGTGTAGTGGAATTTATATGGTGGTAAAGCTCCTAAATTGCGAAAGTTTGCAATCAAAATTCTTACTCTAACATGTAGTGCATCCGGTTGTCAAAGAAATTGGAGTATATTTGAACAAGTATTTTTATTATACTATTACAATACACAATTCTTTTTTTATAAATATATTCATTATTTTTCTCTTGGAAAAGATTCATTCAAAGAGATGAAACAAATTGGAGCACCATAAACTACAAGGTTTTGTTTACATCAAGTATAATAAAAAACTCAAAGCTCGCTATGATACGAGGGATGAAATTGATCCCATATGCTTAGAAAATATTGATAATATTAACGAGTGGTTGATTGGGAAGATGGACGCTCCAAATGATGAAGATAAGCTAGTTTTTTATGGTGAATAACTCTCATGGAGAGATGTGGCTCAAGCAATAGGGGTTGAAGAGCCTCCAAGAAACACAAGACAAGCGACATCAAGATCAAGATTTGCTGCTACAACTTTAAGCACTATAGTTTCTACAACATTAAATCTGCAAGTTGAAGAAGATGAGTTTGATTATGATGAGCATATTGAGGAGGAGATTGAGGTTTCAACTCGGATGATACTAAAGGGAGTAATTATGGTGATGATGATTTGATGGACGAGTTTGATGAAGATGAATGGTTACTCTATTGATTATGCTTTTATTTTACAATTTGTGTTCCTTTCATTTTGTAACTTTTTGTTAGAGAAAATAAATTCGTGTTAGTTTTGTTGACTGCTATCACTATTAGTTCACATGGTTATATTAAACTTTTAACATGTTTGTTTTATTTATTACATTAATAATTTAGTTATTTAATTATGTATATTTTTAATATTTATTATTTCTGTGCTTCGCTTTGCTCGGGCACGCGCCTTAAATGCGCATTGCGCCTCGGAATATATGGATCGTTTGCGTCTCGAGCAGTGTTACCAAGATCGTGGGTCGCTTTGGTATGTGGTACTGGTACGCGGTACGGTACCTCAGCCGGTACGCAGTACGGTGGGGGTAGGCTTATTCGGTACGCTATTTGGGATCGTTGTTCGTTTTTATCTGGGTCGTCTTTTGTACCGTATACAATTATATAGAAGTATACACTATATAAAATAAAATAAAAATGATTAATTAACCAACAAATATTGAAAATATATGGCAACAACTCCACAAAAGTCAACATTTTGTATTAATACCACCTACACAAAATAAAATTTAAAAACATATTTCTTGTAACTAAACCAAATATTATAAGTTCATAACCAAAGCCATTAAAATCCAATTGAAGGAAAGTATAGACAATATTCTCAAAAAAGACGACCCATCAAAATCCAAACGCTATTTAGGGTCATTGTTCTAAAAATCGCTAGGCGGACTCAGATCGCTAAATTTGACGACCTGGGTCGCTCGCGAACGCACCCCGTTCGGGGTCGTTCGTCCAAATTCGTGGGACGTAGGGGGGTTGGCGAATTAGGCAACACTGGTCTCGAGTGCGCCTTACGCCTTGGGGATATGGATCATGTGTGTCTCGAATGTGCCTTGCACCTTTGACTACCTTACTTCCAATACTTCTACGTTAATTGGTTAGCTGCAAGCGACTAGTTGCTAAAGTTGTTAGCACTTAGTAGTAAGGGTGGTCAGCATGTAAGAAAATAGCAACAAAGACATGAGATCTTCACCTTCACCTATTGGCCTCTGTTTCATGTACACTCGAGACACAAGTTCTTGCTAATGTTGGTATGGGCCCCACGTGTTATCCTTATAAAAACAAATTGTAGATAGGATTTTCCTAGTAGTATAACCATCAGCAAATATGCATCCCAAGGAAGATGCTTCTCACATCCTTCCTCACTTCCATTAGAAGTCAACACCTAAAAGCGGAAAGTCAGCCAAAGTGCAATGTCTATAACCAAAAATCAGCGCTGAAAGTCCCTCTCCGAAGTCCACCTCTATTTCAGGGATGCTGATGCAGTGGGGGTGCTGTGTAGATAAAAAAACAAAATCTTTTACATACGTGTTTTACCATTCAATCTACTGAGAATCCGATCTCCAGATGCAAGGGAGGAGTCTTCTCTCATGGCAACATTTTGAGCTCACTCTGTTCAATTGCTTTCCTTTCTTCTAGATAGTCGTTGCAAAGCTTTCTATTATTGGGCTAACTTCACTACAAGAACCAACTTGTGAATTATCCTAATCATCCTTTGATGAAATGATGCTCACTACTCTTCTGACCAGTATGCTTCCTCAGGACACATGCCTCTCACACAAATCTCACATAAATTGAGCTATCATTACAGAGGTAATTGTTGTAACTTACATGGGTCATGATCGAGAAGTTAGATTTGATCAAAAAGGGATGTTCATATTCAAACTTCCAATCAAAAGGAAAAGTAGATTGTCAACTTGGCCTACATACTCCCAATTAAGCTTCTTTTACCCGTTGCTCTTTGCTAACAGTACTAAGAACCTGTAGGTCTGGCAAGCACCCTTACTAAATCATTGAAAAATGTAAACAAGAAAGTTCAAAAGTGTAAGAATTGAGGTTTCAACATCATGTTAGAACTTACAGCCACTGGAGGTGCTATGGTTTTGCTCACTGCCGGCATTTTAGCAGCCTTTCCAAGTGGAGGCGAACGAGCTTCAATGCTTACTGAAGCTGGGGTTGCATTTATCATGGTGCCTACTGCTGTGGAGGCAGCTGAATCACCAGGCTGCCTAAGCTTCAATCTCTTTACCGAACGATGCAACCGCTCTAGTCTGAAGGTCTCTCCATCAAAAAATAATACACCATCATTGTCCCTGCATTCCTCACTGCTGCCTTCAAAGGTTACCTTTGGCTTCCCGGGCTGGTTGTTGTTAAATTCTACAGTTACTCGATTCTCCTTGGTCTTATGAAGTGACCCAACTTGGCTTTTATCAATTGAGGCTGGCTTGAAATCATCTATTAATTTAAACAAAATATTTAATCAGAAGGCAAGAACAGACTTATAAAATTATACAAGTGATTTTAATAGTTCAATCTCATGAGTTTTGGCAAAAGATGAAATCAATGATAAGAAGCAACTAGTGCATAGGACACGTGTCACTTCCCGTTTCCGATATACGTATTTGGAACGTATTTTTATTTTTAGCATAGTTGCATGTGCATGGAGACTAGACACATTCTTTGGTTTAACCTTGTTCATGGTTTATTTTGTGGGTTGGTTCAAGTCATGAGAATCCTTGGTTCAACCCTCAACCCTACCATATATAACCCAACATTTTCTCTCTCTCTCTTCACTTCTTCATTACTTCTTCTTTATTTTTCTCTTCCAATTTCCATAGACAAGTACACCTTGCATGAGTAATGGAGAAACCCTCCATATTAATATTCCATTATGTTTATTATGTGTTTCTAAGCACTTTTAGTTCTTTGAGTTTTCTGTTTTGATGGATAGATTAGTGTAGATCTATATTTCAAACTTAGGGTTTCATGAGTTTTTTTTAGTTTTGATCTATTAAACTTGTGTCTTTGAAAACCAGTTTTTGCTACATAATAGAGCTTTCAATTTAGAGCATTTTGGCTTTTGGTTCACCCGATTTGGACTTAAAATGAGATTTTTATGAACAAAACAAGATTTTAGTTTTTTGGAGCTTTTCCGCCATGGCCGAACCTGCTGTTGGAGAAGACGAAGTTCCCATGCGGCCAGTGAGCATATGCGGCCGAGAGTGTCATGCGGCCCGAGAGAGGGTTATGTGGCCTAAACTGTTGTCGCATACTGACAGCATGCGTCCATCTTGTTGGACGCATGATTAATGTTTACACAAGTGTCCTTGAACACCTTGTGCTTTCACTCACTGAACGAATGAGAAATTCGCTAAGTCCTAGAGAACTCCATGCGGCATCGAACCCCATGCGGTACCGACACTCATGCGGCCTGGAGACCATGCGGCCCATATTTCTTGGACGCATGGCTCTGAACTGTTGGCACTTATTTTTTATAGTTGTCTTTTCTCCCTGAGATACTTTATGGCTTGTCACCTCAGTCACATCAATCACTTTATGTCACATCACTGACACTCTATTTTATTGCCCGTCACTTCATCACTTGTCCCTAGGAGTAGACATTAACCCTGAGCATGCGGCCTGACTTCATGCGGCCCTGACTTCATATGCGGCCAGGATTGTCATGCAACCTGACTTCCCATGCGTTCTAGAGACCCATGCGGCCCTGCTTGTTGATTGAATGTTTCTTGATTCATGTGACCTAATGTATAATTGGTAATTGGACTCGAATACTGTATCCGTACTGATACCACTATTACCTGATTATTATTCATGATTTCATTTGCGCCGAGGAGCGATACATCCTGTCACGTGTTAAGTGATTATATTTGGGTTGTGCATCGAGAATGCCTCCAAATTCCTGAACGCGTGATATTATATATATGTACATTGTTTCCCTAGTACGGGCATAATAAGCGAGTCAAACTACCAAAGCGTGTCTAGGTTATTGATTGTATGAATGTTGCATACACGCTCGCGTGAATCCAGATTTGACTTACATGTCCGTCTCCATATTCCGGTACTGGGGCGTGACAAGGTTTTAGTGGTGGCCCATGCAGGTCTGTTCTTCAGACTTGTTTAGTGTCATGGCCATAAGAGTCTCAATCAAAACATGATCCTTCTTGAAATTCTGAATTCGTCATCTTCGATACTCAGCTTGAATTCTTCCAGATTGCTTGCTTCCTTGTTCCATCTCGTCATGTGCTTATTGTTTCTTGTGCTCTTCTTTAGGGCTTCTCCTTCCCCCGATGCTGCAGCAACAAGAGAGACAGAGTTGTCAGTGGAACGAAATCCTGTGGAACCCCAGCCAAGGATTCGAGTTGAACCCACGATGAATGGGACAGAGCAGCAGGCTCGAGGTGTTCCCGTACCTCCCGCAGTGCCAGCAGTACTGGATCCCCCGGCTTTGCTAGAGATTATCCGCGGATTGTTGGCTGCCCAACAACACCAAATAGTGGTGCAACAACAGCAACATCAGCAATAACAGTTCCAGCAGGAGGAACATAATGTCCTGTTGAACCAAAGATTGCAGACAGCCTTAGAACGATGCGGGAGAACAGATTCTAGGGCATCTGTTAGATTTTGCACACTGAACCTCAAATATTTCAATGGCACGGAGGACGCAATCATTGCCGACGATTGGCTCCAGGATATTAAAACAATTCTGACAGCGGCTAAAGTTTCGGCCGAGGAACAAATTGACCTGGTTCGCCTACAACTCCAGGATCTGGCAAGAGATCGGTGGGCTACGATGGAGGTAGGACTAAGGCGTCCTATTTCATGGAAGGATTTCAGGACTCGGTTCAGGACGAAGTACTTTGGGATTGTGGCTCAGTGTGAGTTGCAGCAAAGGTTCATTAACCTCAAGCAAGCTGGAAGAACAGTAGACGGCTATGCGGCAGAATTTTGTCGACTTAGCATATTTGCTTCAACCATGGTGGCAACGGAGTTGGAAAGAGCAATGAGGTTCCAGTAGAAATTTTACTTGGAGATTTTGCACATGGTAGAGGTGCACGACTACCAGACCTTCGAGACGATATTAATAGCAGCCAAGAGGGTCAAGCTTACTTCTCAAAGGATGGCGTCAAGAAGAGTGGATCGGAAGAGGCCTCATGGACAGAACAATGAGGGAGGACCACCTAAACGTCAGCACCATACATGATTCATAGCCGCGGAGGGCGGCAGTTCCAACAGTGACAGTACCAACTCGGCAACAGCAACCGAGGCAGCAGCAGCAACAACGACGGGGAGCGCCGACAGGTTGTACCTACTGTGGCAAAGGAGGTCATACCCGGAATGTTTGTCGGACAGCTAACAGACTATGTTTGAGATATAGGAGCCCTGATCACAAGATTGCCACTTGCCCATTGATACAGAGGCCAAGAGGGCCAGTACAACAGATTCCTGTATTGTCAGCTCCAAGGGCAGTACAGCAAGGAGGACCAGCAGTAGCAGCACGGCCTTTGGCTCAGCATCCGTTGCCGACGCAGGCCCAGCTTTATAGGCAGCAACAGCAGAATCAGCAGGTGCCGCAACCATGGCAGCAAGGAAGACAGCAACAGGAAGCTCAACAAGACCAAGGGCAGGCACTCACCTTGTCTTTGGAGGAAGCTATGGCATCGGACGACGTAGTGGCAGGTAACATTTTCGTTACAATCTTTCCTGCCATAGCTTTATTCGATTTTGGAGCTTCGCACTCATTTATATCTGCACAATATGCGACACGTATTGGATTGAAGTTTGAGACATTGCCAGCGAGGCTGAATATACTCACTGGCAATGGGATCGTAGAAGTTAGTAGGGTGTGCCTAGCATGTCCAGTCATAGTATGTGGAAATTTATTACCTGCAAAGTTGATTGAGTTCCCTATGGGTAATTTTGACGTTATCTTAGGCATGGACTGGTTGAGAGACAGTCATGCAACGATAGACTGTCGTAAGGGTAGAGTTGTTTAGAATTCATGGTCTAGCAGAGTTTGTCTTTAGCAGAATAGCAAGAGACCAGCATAAGGGAGGAGTCGCAACAGTAGCAAGGGAAGCAAACCCGCTGCCCAAGATAATTGAAGAGTTCATGGATGTCTTTTCCAACAATCTTCCTGGATTACCCCCAGTTAGAGAAGTAGAATTTTGTATAGAGTTGATGCCAGGAGCAGAACTAGTATCTCAGAATGTGTACCCAATGTCATCATCAGAACTTGATCAGTTATATCGACACGTGGAAGAACTGAAGGTGGTGAAGTTTATTCGGACCAGTACATCACCGTGGGGAGCACCAGCGGTATTAGTGAAGAAGAATGATGGATCGACGCGGTTGTGTATGGATTACAGGCGGTTAAATGCAGTAACAGTGAAAAACAAGTATATATTACCAAGGATTGATGATTTGTTTGACCAATTAAGTGGAGCAAGAGTCTTCTCCAAGATAGATTTACGATCATGATATTATCATGTGCGAGTCCAGGAGCAGGATATACCAAAGACAGCATTTAGGTCACGATACGGGCATTACGAATTCTTAATTATGCCATTCGGACTGACTAATGCTCCAGCAGTATTCGTGGACTTGATGAACCGTATTTTCATGCCTTAGACCAATTTGTGGTAGTATTCATCGATGACATCCTGGTATATTCTCGTAATGAGGAGGAGCATGAAGAACATCTCAGGATAGTTCTGCAGACTTTCAGGAAGCACCAGTTATATGGAAAGCTTAGTAAGTGTGAGTTTTAGCTGGATCGTATATCCTTTCTTGGACACATTATTTCTAGAGCAACAGTGTCAGTTGATCCCAAGAAGGTAGAAGCAGTAGAGAACTGGCCAGTTCCAAAGACAGTAGCGGAAGTGCGTAGTTTCCTGGGCTTAGGCAGGATATTACAGAAGATTTGTGTCAAAATTTGCTAAAATCTCGGCACCATTGACTAGGTTGACACGCAAGGAAGTTAAATTTGTATGGTCAGCGGAATGTCAGATAGCTTTTGAAGAGTTGAAGAAGAAGTTAATCTATGCACCAATCCTTACTCTTCCAGCAGGCTCCGGAGGATTCACAGTGTACTGTGATGCATCAGGCAAAGGACTTGGATGTGTTTTGATGCAACAAGGAAGAGTGATAGCGTATGCTTCTCGACAACTCAGAGATCACGAGAAGAACTATCCAACTCATGATTTGGAGTTAGCAGCAGTAGTGTTTGCACTTAAGCTATGGAATCACTACTTATATGGTGATCGAGTAAAAATATTCACAGATCATAAGAGTTTGAAATATGTTCATGCAGAAGCACCTGAAAATGAAGCAGAGAAGGTGGCTAGAGTTGTTGAAAGACTATGACGTGGAACTTCAGTATCATCCAGGCAAGACTAATGTAGTAGCTGATACACTTAGCAGAAGGGGGTAGAGAATTTATGTTGACTACCCAGAGGCACATTCTAGAAGACTTACGAGATATGGGTATCGAGATAGTACTTCCACAGAGTACAGGAGTTCATGCTAGCCTACAGATTCAGTCAACTTTGTTAGATAGAATCAAACTAGCTCAGGCAAGGGACCCGAACATTCAAAAGCTACGAGGAGAATGTGAGTCAGGTCTTCGGAAAGAGTTGACAATACATACGGATGGAACGCTAAGGTTTGGGAAACGTCTATGCGTACCAAGCGGAAATATTCGGCAAGAAGTTATGACTGAAGCACAGTTCCCAGTATTCCATTCATCCGGGAGGCACGAAGATGTACCAAGATATCAAGCAACACTTTTGGTGGAACGGAATGAAGAAAAAAATAGCACACTTCGTATCGCGATGTCTGATATGTCAGCAAGTGAAGGCAGAACAACAGAGACCGGCAGGATTATTGCAACCACTTCCTATTCCAGAGTGGAAGTGGGAACACGTCACGATGGACTTTGTGACTGGTTTACCTAGATCACCGACTGGTCGAGATGCAGTTTGGGTCATAGTAGATCGTCACTTTCTTCCTTTTCGAGTAGGACGGTCTACAGAACAATTGGCAGAAATGTATATGCAACAGATAGTGAGACAACACGGTGTCCCAGTAAGTATCGTGTCAGATCGAGACACTCGATTCACTTCACATTTTTGGAAAAGTTTGCATCAGAATTTGGGCACCAAGTTAAGATTCAGCACAACTTACCATCCCAAACAGACGGACAATCAGATAGAACCATCCAGACCCTGGAAGATATGCTACGAGCCTGTAGCTTAGACCTTGGTGGATCTTGGGAGAATCACCTTCACTTAATGGAATTCTCGTACAACAATAGTTATCAGGCCAGTATTCAGATAACACCTTTCGAAGCACTATACGGCAGGAAGTGTAGATCACCATTGACTTAGGACGACATTGGTGAGCGAAAGATGTTAGGTCCTAAAATGACCACACAGACAGTAGAGATTGTCAAGCAGATCAGAGAGCGACTTCGGGTTGCACAAGATAGACATTGTCATTGGGCAGATCAACATCGTAGACCTTTAGAGTTTCGTGTCGGCAACCACGTGTTTTTGCGGATTTCGTCCACCCGTGGAGTTATTAGATTCGGGGTTCGAGGGAAGCTTAGTCTGCGATACGTAAGTCTGTTCGATATTCTCGAGCGGGTAGGCGATGTTGCTTATCGTCTTGTCCTTTCGCCTTCGTTACGTGAGGTATCCGATGTATTTCATGTGTCTCAGTTACGAAGGTATGTTCCGGATCCGAGTCATATCCTCGATCACTCTGAATTAGTCGTTGGTACCGACTTATCTTACGAGGAGCAACCCGTATCCATATTAGACCGAAGGGAGAAGGTGCTCAAGAACCGGACTATTTCTCTTGTCCGGGTTGCTTGGGGACATCACACTCTTGGAGAATCGACGTGGGAGCGCGAGGACGATATTCAGTCTCGGTACCCGCACATGTTCGATTCGGATGGTATATTCTACCTTATGTCTTCGTATCTAGTTTCCGTGATCTGGTGATCACCTTTATGTAGTGATGATATTGCTTGCATGTGTAGTTGCTAGTAGATTTGTATCGTGCTTGTCCTGACTTCTCTAGCTATTGCTTGGATTCGAAGAATTTTTCTAAGGTGGATAGAGATGTCACTCTCCGTTCCCGATATACGTATTTGGAACGTATTTTTATTTTTAGCATGGTTGCATATGCATGGAGACTAGACTCATTCTTTGGTTTAACCTGGTTCATGGTTTATTTTGTGGGTTGGTTCAAGTCATGAGAACCCTTGGTTCAACCCTCAACCCTACCATATATAACCCAACATTTTCTCTCTCTTCACTTCTTCATTACTTCCTCTTCTTTAGTTTTCTCTCACAATTTCCATAGGCAAGTACACCTTGCATGAGAAATGGAGAAACCCTCCATATTATTGTTCCATTATGTTTATTATGTGTTTCTAAGCACTTTTAGTTCTTGGAGTTTTCTGTTTTGATGGATAGATTAGTAAATGATTTTATGGGTTTCATAAATTTTTCTTAGTTTTGATCTATTAAACGTGTCTTTGAAAAACCAGTTTATGCTACATGATAGAGCTTTCAATTTAGAGCATTTTGGCTTTTGGTTCATCCGATTTGCACTTAAAATGAGATTTTTATGAACAAAACAAAATTTCAGTTTTTTGGAGCTTTTTCGCCATGGCCGAACCTGCTGTTGGAGAAGACGAAGTTCCCATGCGGCCAGTGAGCATATGCGACCGAGAGTGCCATGCGGCCCGAGAGGGTTATGCGGCCTAAACTCTTGCCGCATACTGACAGCATGCGTCCATCTTGTTGGACGCATGACTACTGTTTACATAAGTGTCCTTGAACACATTGTGCTTTCACTCACTAAACGAATGAGAAATTCGCTAAAGTCCTAGAGAACTCCATGTGGCATGACTTCAAGCGGCATCGAACCCCATGCGGCCTGGAGACCATGCAGCCCATATTTCTTGTACGTATGGCTCTGAACCGTTGGCACTTATTCTATAGTTTTGTCTTTTTTCCTGACACACATTATGACGTGTCACCTCAGTCACATTAGTCATTTTATGCCACATCACTGACTCTATTTTATTGCCCGTCACTTCATCACTTGTCCCTAGGAGTAGACCTTAACCCTGAGCATGCGGCCTGACTTCATGCGGCCTGACTTTTCATGCGGCCCTGACTTCATATGCGGCCAAGATTGTCATGCGGCCTGACTTCCCATGCGTTCTAGAGACCCATGCGGCCCTGCTTGTTGATTGAATGTTTCTTGATTCATATGACCCAATGTATTGGTAATTGGACTCGAATATTGTATCTGTGCTGATACCACTATTGCCTGATTATTATTCATGATTTCATGTGTGCAGAGGAGCGACACATCATGTCACGTGTTAAGTGATTATATTTGGGTTTTGCATCAAGAATGCCTCCAAATCCCTGAACGCGTGATATTATATATATGTACATTGTTTTTCCAACACGGGCATAAGCGAGTCAAACTACCAAAGCGTGGCTAGGTTATTGATTGTATGAATGTTGCATACACGCTCGAGTGAATCCAGATTTGACTTTCATGGATTCGTATCTAGCTTACCCGTCCTTTGTACATCCAGATTTGACTTTCATGGATTCGTATCTAGCTTACCCGTCCTTTGTACATCTTAAGCAAAATTATCATGTGACCACGCATTGAGATTTCAAACACAACATAGGACTAATTAGGTAACTAAAAGTGGTAGTAACATTGGAGGGAACGGTATCCGAGATCATGCCAACGAACCTTCCCACAGAGATTCATTCTAAGTGTACTGTGGACTGGCCACCACAGATACTGTATATCATATGCCGTAGTGGAGTGCAGCATCTGACTATTATGCCGAGCCACTGTTTCAATATAGGAACACTGGAACCGCTAATACCGTATTTTTAGCACAGTGGCCCTACGGGGGACTGGTGCATCCTGCAAGTGGCTGTTTTATTATATTGGTTCGGTTAGCTCATGTTTGACACTGGCGTGATCTGAGGATACTTATTATGCATTATTCTGAGATAACCTCAGACTCCACAAAATAGTAAGTCGTACAAATGATTGGCCGATATAAGAAATGGACTTGGTTGTGATTGTATCTTTTCAGCTAGTAGCCTAGGAAAATGAACTATCATAGTGTGAGGGTTCAACCCTTGTCCTTGTTTGATTGCAGGGTTGAGCCTTACCGCTAGGATATGACATGGACCTAAGTTACGACACTGAACCTATGTAATATTATATTGTTTTTCTTGGATTTTTGTTTCTCTATTTCGTGGTTCCTTTGTGGTACTTGCTATTTGGGGTCTAACCCTACCGGTTTTGCATGGTCAGGTTTTGAGCCAGCATCTGAGGATCCAGCGTACTTTCTCCCAACTCATGGCGCGCACCAGGAATATGGTCGCAGGGAATAGCGAGTGGATTTTCTTCTTCCCTGCTCGTCTTGCACACTTACTTCTTTTTGGCGTTTAGCCACCGGCACCTGTTAGCCGGCTCGTCTAGACATTAGTTTTCCTTACATGATTGTATTACATCAAACTGCAGCTGATCACTGTCATGTACTTTTGTTACTCTTCCAGTTTCTTATTTTGCACAGCTGGACTCCAGAACATTTTGAGAAAGCGTTTGGAACGCCTTATTGCTTATCATATATGTTCTATGCTTACTGTTTCTTGTTTGAATGATTGAGACATTGAAGTTCTTGACCATAGGAGACTTGATTGTAACATGCACCCTCTTGTCTTATACAGCCGTGATCGCCGTACGACGTATAGCACCTTGTACGGGATAGCTGGCCATGTCCGTCTCCGTATTCCAGTGTTGGGATGTAGCAACACGTTGCTGAAAACTCAGGGGCAACTCTGAAACAGCCACTATTGTTAACCTTCCTAGATATGCCTCATAAATCAGCAAAAAGAGCATTCAAGATGCTGGAAAAGTATTATCAAGATTATACAAACAACTTAAACAATTTTCTTTCACTACTAAATTAATAATTATGCAACAATGAGATCTCCCTTAATCCTAGCAGGATGTGTTTGAATGTGCCCCATAATACGTTAATGCTGAGGACTTTTTACTCCAGTTGTTCCAAGAGTCTCTTTTAGATGAACCACATCCAATAAACAACCTTTTCTGCTCATCCCCTTAGTCGGTTGCTTGATCCATATTCTATGATCGAGGTCGTTAGGTCCTTAAATTTGGGATGGATAGCAGAGCATAGGTGGCAAGCAGTTGTGGGATATGGTGCTTTATTCATAGACGCTTCTCTGGCTCTCACAATAATTGTATGGAAGTCATACTCGGAGGGGCTCCCCGAATGGCTGTACTGGAGATTTCTACTCTACTCCGTGCACCTATGGTTGTTAATCTTGCGGAGCCTACCCAGATTGTTAGGACGTATTGTAGGAAGTGAACGATACGTTTTTGTATTTCTATGAGAAGCTATACAACACCCACGATTCCAAATAAATGATGTGTTCATGTGTTTACAATCAATCTTGTCAAGCCAAAACCCACAATGATATCCGAAATAACCTCATTGGAAACATTAAAGGAAAACTCTCAAAAGCCTCACCAGACCTCTCTCAGTAACCTTATAGAAACCCCTCGAGCAAAACTGTCAGAACAATTCTAACCATCCAAAGGATTCTCTGTCCTAAGAATCACACTCAACAAGTAGAGACTTTTGATGATATTTTATGCATGAAAGCAAAATCTACAACCAACATTTGACGACAAACTTCAAGCAAACTTAGGAAAAGAAATTTGAGCTATGTTGCACATACAAATACGACATTCGAGCTATGTTGCACATACAAATACGACATGGGCACGACATTGATTTTGTTGTGTACTATTGTATTTTCAAGTGTTTATGTCGTGTCCGATACATGATACATGCACACGTGTAATCAACATGGACACTACAACTTTTAGAGCCTATTTCCTATAATTTAAGGAAATAATTTAAGGAAACAGCAGATAGCAGCGCCATAAAAATTGGGGCTTTCTCTAGGATATAGGAGAACACGTCAAACGATGCAGAATATGCATGATAACAATTCCAAGGAGAAAAAAAAAAGGAAAGACTTGTGAGGATAATTGACGAATGAATACAAAATCTACAATCGCCATTTGACGACACACATACAGATTTAAAAGCTATATACACAAATTGGTGTTGGTATGCCCCGTTGTTATTCTGAAGTGTCCAATATATGTCCGACACGAAACGACACGGACACTGCACAGATACAATCAAGGGATCTATACAAAAAAAGAATTCAGAGAGAGAGAGAGAGAGAAACTGGGGCTTCTATTTAGGGTTTCGTGGGAGGCTTACATCGGAGAGTGCAGAATTTGGACGACGACTGGTCCTTGAAGGAAGAGCCCAGCCTCAGCTCGTACCACCGCTCGGGCTGAGGCCCCGTGCTCGGCTCTCCGTTGTTGTTCGCCATTGATCCAAGAAGGAAGGACTATAAAAACCCTAACTCTAATTCTACGGAGAGAGATTTCGAGTGGAAGAAGAAAAAGGACGAGACCGGAGAGCTAGAGGAAATTGGCACCGCCACTTGCGACCCCAGGAGAATTTTTTATTTTATTTTATTTTTTTCCTAGCCGAACCCCCTTCCTCCCCTGAACCAATGTCAGAATTTGATGTCCGTCCACCCCTTAACCGATGTCGGAACTCAATGTCCAAGCCTACTCAATAATGTCCCGTAACCTTACCACTAGACTATATCCTAGGAGACGCGACCAGAAGAATGAGCATGCCAAACACATTTTTATGAAAGGGGTCTGTTTGGATAAGAGTTTAAACTCGACTTTTTGAGTTTAAACAATGCATTGTATTTGTTTCATAAATTATTACTAATAAGACTAAAAGATAATTCTTCTAATAAAGAGTACTTAGGCTATCTCCAATAAAAACTTCTAAAATTGAGTTCATATCCTACTTGAGATTACACTTTATGGAATTTTTTATCCTAGTTGATAGAGTTTCTATATTGAAATTGCACAAACAAAAAAATACTCTCAAATGTTTCACCATTTCTATCCTAGGTGTCACAAAATAAAGAATCAATTTAATGGTGGTGGGCCAATATTAATTGTTATGAGATGAAAATTTTCTATGAGTAGAAATTCTCATAGAAATTCTCCATCCTACATCAATGGCACATAGGAGAGAAATTATGGTTGGAAGATATTTTTTTTTCTAAAAAGAATTTCTACTATAAAAATAGGGAAGATATAAACCCCCATTGGAGATGACTTTAGAAGACTAAAAGATAACTCTTGTAATTATCTAACTGTTTTTTAAATTTAATGAACAATATTAATTGATAAACATATACAAGAATATGTTTGGATAGAAAAGTTTTACGATGAAGCAAAACTTTTTTCATTGTATAGTAGTATAGGTATAATTTAGATGCTTAACACTTAAAATGTAGAATTACTTAATTATAAGGTCTTATGTAATATTTAATATCAGAGTTTACATCTCCGTATTATTCAATATAGGATTTGGGTTCAAACTAATAGTTGATCGTCTAAAAATTAGTCTAACGTTACTTTAATTGGTTAAATGACAATTTTGTCCTCACATCTCTCTTTTATTACTAATGGTACGAGACAACTCCATTTTTTTCCTTTAAATCCGTCCCTTAGGCTAACAAAAGAAATAAGAGAATAAAGAATTTGAGGGTTTCTTCTCCTTTCTCGTAAATCTACCATGCTGATACCATCTACCCACCATAAATTGGAAAAAAAAAAAATCTACCTATGTATCATCACATGGAAAAAGGAATGAGTGACCAAAAGAATTAGGATCTGATTGAATAGGTTTTATGAAATTTTGTTATGAATATAATTTTCAAATAATATGTTATAAAGTTATTTTCAGAAATAAAAATTTCAAGATTTTGTTTGGTAACTTTCATCTGAATAATAGTTTTAAGAAATAAAAGTTTTAAGATTCTGTTTGGTAAAAATATTTTTAGAAAATAATTTTCGACAGTTTATCTTATGTTGCATGGATACGAATCAAACACGACACTGTTATAGTGTGTCCAAATATATTTTGTCGTGTCCGATAAGTGTCAAATGCGGGTTCCTCTTCGACGGACGGTGTCTTTCGCTCCTCCAGCATTCTTTTGGGGCTTTCTACCATTTTTGTCATGTTGTTGCTGGTTCTTTCCTTCTTGATCATTTTGTGGCGTCTTCATTGTGTTGTTGTTATTGGATCCTCCTCCTTTGGTTGGTGATACCGAGAGGAGCTCTGCATGTTTGTTATTCTTAGCAAGCTTCTTGATGATGGTAGCGGGGTCCACATTCCCTGAAATCGTCATCTTCCCCAGCTCCGAATCTATGCTTGTTGTGTACACCCCTAAAAATCAAAGTTAAAATAAATCCAAAAAAAAAGAACAAACCACATAGTTTTTGTTCTCCGGTTTATATTTATATATTGTAATAAAAACACTTATTATTACAAATAAACATATGCAAAGAGCACCGACCGTTCCCCTCCTCTGCCGGCACAGCGCCCTGTCAGCTCCTTGTGCTCGCCGTTGAGTAGTCCGAACTCACGGATCCACCGTCATAGTTCGACGTTTTCCCGCAGACGCAGATCCAACCCTCGTGGATCCTTCGTCAACGGTGTCAGGCCCACGCGACTGTTTTCCCGCATACGCAACTGCCATTAATGTCGTCGGCGTTCCGGCTCTGCCTTCGTTGATCAGGGAAGGGAGTTCGATGAGAGTATTTAGGAGAAGGAGCTCGAGGAGAGGGGAAGGGATCTCGAGGAGATCCACGCCACCCAGGACCCTCGCCGTCATCCTAGTACAGCTCAACCTCGAGCCCCTCACCACCGTCCAGGGCAACCCAAGTCTCCGCGGAAGACCCAGATGTCACGTCCTAGTCCCAAAATATGTAGGACTAAGAATACGTAAACATGTTAGCTACGTATTCAACCAGACTCTTGTCCGACTTGAACATGTATAAGATATCTAGATGATATAATAATCTATAAAACCATAAGAAACATCCACAACGCTACCTAAAATACTATAGACTATGAACAAAAGAAACTACGAAAGAATGAGAAGAAGGCATCAACTAACAATACCTGAAATTCCGAAGAACACTCATCCACCAATATACTCCACCAATCAAGGTCAGCAATAATCTGGAGACAAAATCTGAATTCAGGTCCTCAAGGGACATAGCACGATACAATAAAAATATGTCAAAAGTACAGTAAATAAACATGCAAATAGAGAGACAAGGAATATAAGTAACAACTAAAACTGATGTACAATCAATATACCATTCTACTATTGATGAGATAACAAGTCTCTAATACTGTAATGCCATGGGACACTCTCAGTCCTAGAGATGGAGGCAAGTCTCTATTACCGCAATGCCATGGGACACCCTCGGTCATAGAGAAACATAGGCCAATAACTAGAACTCAATCTCGTCTAAGTGGTACGAGTCAAGTCAGGGAACGAACACATAGGGTAAACATATACCATCACAATATGACCATAAACAAGCAGTGATACATAGAAAACAAATAACGTACATGCATGTAAAACGAGAAAGTAAGACTAAAGCAGTAGGTGACAAATCATATATGACAAAGAGCAGTAAGAACTATATATGACAAAGAAAATAGCAACTGAAAAGAAAAACATGAAATTAAATATTGTATAAGTTGGAAAGGTATCTTGTTTAGGGTTGTCCAAAGTGGTTCTGAGACCGAGTAAAAATTCGGTCATGTCTAATCACGAACAAACAAGCTACGCTCCATACCAATATCTACCAACCCAATACAACAACCAAGCAAAAGTTACACACAGTACATATCATAATCCTGTCTAAAGCCAAGTCCCTTATACATAATAATATTCCATATTAGATCATTATTACAAAAATAGTTTGTAAACATTATTAGGATTTTGTTTATGAAGATAGTTTAATAATATTATGTATAGGAAATATTCTTATGATAGTTTAAGAAAAATATATTCTTTTGTATGATACATATATGGCCTTGAACAACGCTCATCTAAACATCATATTATACTAATTTAAATAGATATTAAATTTTGGAATTATTCTTAATTAATTGAGAATTATCAAAATAATACCATTGCATGCAAAAAATTCCGTTGCGCGTCGACTAGGTGTTCTAGCAACTTGACAACTAGTTTGTGCTTGCAAAATTACCAACTTGCATAAAAACCTTTTTTTAATATAAAAATATATTATTTAATATTCTAGAATTATTTATAATTATATGAAAATAATTGAACCAACATCAACGCATGCAAAAAGTTTCTACGGACGACAACTAGTTATTCTAGGCAACTTCAACATGTAGTTTGTGCATGCAACTCCCATATTGGCATCAAAAGATTATTTAATATGAAAATAATAAATTAAATATTATGAATATTATTAAGCTAATTTTTGGAATTTTATTTTATATATAAAATATGGCAATAATTATTGAAATACAACTAGCCATGGTGCAACGTGCTCGTGTCAAAGTTGTACATCAACTCTGTCACGTCCCAGTTTCAAATATAAGAAACTGAGCTACGTGGCATTGGCCAGCACTACACTTCGACGGGCATCCCAATTTAATGGACCAGACGGAGTACACCTAAGCTGTAAAATATAATGATATAACGCAACATATAAAACATACGCAATGTAACAAAATCTCATCCACAGATATATGAATATGGAACACAGAGAAATCAAGTCTACTAATGTGCAGGAAGGAAATAAGTCTGAAAATGTATCATAATACAATACGGATATAGTCACACCGGAACAAAGTCGCAAATACAAATACTGAATGAAAGGAAACAATAAGATAACTAGGGCCGATATCTGCAAACTAGATAATGATACCGGACCCAAGGTAAAGTCATTACCGGTGATCAAGCGAAGTCCTCGGGAAGGATCTCGTCCTCTGCAATAAGTCCTGCTCCTGGATATACACCCGGTCCGTACTCCTCCGGGTAGTCCTCCTCGCATATGCCTAGAAGGGAACCAGGTCCTCAGAGGGACGTAACAAGGTACAAAAATAGCATGTCATAGTAAAATAGAAGAAAAACATGTGATACACCAGTGTAATCTAGAATAACCACCTAAGAGAGACACAACTTGAAGACAACGTTCGACACGTGGGCTTTCCAAATATAAATTCGTAGCTCCGAGGCACAGAGACACACGGTGCGTACCGTAGCTCCGAGCACAGAGTCACACGGGTAATACTACGACTCCGGATACATGATCTATACGTAAATAAAGATATATAAATATAACGCATGTGAAGTAGCCCAAGTGTCTAGTAACTGTCTTCCCCTCCCAATGCGATCAACGAGACGCATCCACTGCTCGCTGAGCCTGAACCTCTATCTAACAGTCTCGTCATACTGAAGTATCTAGCACCAATCATGATCCTATAGTCATCACAGATTTCGATCATGCTGACACTATCAGGATATAAAAAGTTTGGCACGATGATAGTGTCTGATTGTGTCATAGGGTTCTGATGTAACCAAGTAGGTACATAAGGATATCGAGAAACATCTAACAATCGATACTAGACGTTACTGACGAACGTTTGCACCCGGATATGACCCAGACGTGTCACTACCCAATTCTAGAAAATAGGATTATTTTATTTATTTTTATTTGGTAAATTATGTATTATTTATAAATAATTATATTTATATTTAATTGATGGTTGTATTATTATTTTTATTGGTTATTTTAGGGTTTTGGCTAGTCTGGACCTATGTCAGACCCTAGTGGACCCATGTCCGACCAAACCAACACCCTTGTAAGGCTTATTTTTGGATTTAGAATAATTATTATATTTTATTTTAGTTAGTTGGAGTGATTAGGAGTTAGTTTGAGTACTTTTGGAACCCCAAACCCAAAACTCAAGTTGCATGACTAAAGGAGAGGGCATTTTGGTCTTTTTTCATCCATGTAACCTACTCTAATACACTTGGCTGGCCCCCCTCTTCCCAGACCAGAATCGCAGCCCCCCTTCTTCTTTATTTCTTCATTCCTTCTTCTTTTTCTTCTTCTTCTTCTTCTTCTTCTTCTTCTTCTTCTTCTTCTTCTCCATTCTCCATTTCCTTCTTCTTCCTTCTTCCAACAAGCTTCAAGTAAGTCGTTTCTTATCTTTCTTCTTCTATTCTTCATGAATATGAACCTTAACCCTATATTTTTCCCTAACCTAGGTGTTTAGAGCCTAGACTTAGTGTGGAGGCTTAATTTGGAGGCTTGGAGGCTTGAGGGTAGTGATTTCAAGAGTTTTGGAGACTTTGGCCTTGGGATTCCAACTTCCAAGAGGTAAACCCTAAATTTTCTCTTAATAATTGCTCTTATATAATGTAATTAGTAGTTTAGAACCTTTCTAGACCCTAAGGCTATCCGTGGAAGAAAGTTGGAACAAGTTTGGTTGTGTTTGGAGACTTTGACATTAGGTTTTGTGTCAATTTTGGGTGAAATCCGAGATTGGCCCAATTTTTGGTGATGCTCTAGGTTAGACGGACTTAGGTAGACGTTATCGGGTGTCTTGAGGGTTAGTACGTGTCTCCGTTCGGACACGTGAAGTCATGTCGCGGAGAAATGGGCGTTTCGGGCGTTTTGGGGGTTTTCGTCGTCGTAGGTTCTATGTGCATGCACATTTTTGCCACGGACCTAGAATCAATGAGTTAGCATTTTCTAGGATCTAGACATCGATTAGAACTCGTGGATAAATTTTGGGCCAATTTCGAGTAGGTTTGGTGTGCGTTTTAGGAGGTTTTACGAACCGCACACCACGTGTTCGTCGAAATAACCGAACGGCCATTTTGACTTGGTTTCTTGGTTTCGGGCTTGTGCGCGCATTGGGTTAGCTTCGGAGAGTATGTGCTAGAGTTCTCGGGTTATATTATATATATATATGTGTATGTGTTTATTGGTGTGTGGGTCGTTGGGCATGCGTTGGTGAGTGTTGTATGTGTTGTGTTGGGTGTTGTGTGTGTTGTGTATTAGAGTGTGTATATATGTATGTATGAGTATATATATATATGTAAGTGTGTCTATATATATATATATATATATATATATATATATATATATATATATATATATATATATATATATATATATGTGTGTGTGTGTGTGTGTGTGTGTGTGTGTGTGTATCTATATGAGTGTGTGTATTTATATATATATGCTTGTGTATATATATATATATCTATAAGGATTTGTGTGTATACATATATATATATATATATATATATATAAACACACATACACACACACTCATACACACACACATATATATATATGTGTGTGTGTATGAGTGTGTGTGCATGTGTGTTTATATATATATATATATATATATATGGGTTTGTGTGTTTGTATATATATAGATATGTGTGTTTATATATATATATATATATATATATATATATATATATATATATATATATATATATGCGTGTGTGTACTTATATACGTAAGTGTATATGTGTGTAAGTATATATGTATATATATATATATATATATATATATATATATATATATATATATATATATATATATATGGGTGTGTGTGTGTATATATATATGTATATGTATTTGTGTGTATATATATATGTGTGTGTCTGTGTCTGTATGTGCGTGTTTGTGTTTGTGTGTGGTGTGTCGAGGGAGGAGCAGTGAGTGTGGCAGCAAGGCGGGGCAGCGAAGCGCAGCAGCAGCAGCAACTAGCAACTGCAGCAGCAGCACAGCAGTAACAGCAGAACGAGCAGCAGCAGTAGCTGCAGGCGCGCGCAGCGCCGCGGTAGCAGTGGCAGCGCGTCGCGGCAGCGCTGCAGTGCAGCACAGCAAGCGCAGCAGCAGCAGCCTGCTACAGCAGCAGCAGCTGTATGCAGCATCAGCAGCAGCAACATGCTGCAGTACTAGCAGCAGCAGCCGGCAGCATTTGCAGCAGCAGCGATAGCCAGTTAGCGCAGCGCCGTGTGGCCTAGCACTAGCAGGGAGTAGCGTAGCGAGGGGGGAGAGAGAAATAGATAGATAGATAGATAGATAGATAGTTTAGTGTATATATATATATATATATATGTATGGATATGGGTATATATGTGTTTATGTGGATATATATACATATAGATTTGTTGGTATATATATATATATATGTATTTGTATATATATATAGTAGCCTAGATATATATACCTAGGTGTATATAAGCATAGTTAGATAGCTAGTTAGTAGTGTTAGTGAGAGATGAGGGATATCTCAATACCTTGAGATATCAAGGTATCTCAATACCTTGATATACCCAAGGTATTGAGTATCGGAGCGGGGTTTTTGAGCAATTGTCTAGGTTTGAGTTTAGAGTTAGGTTTTTATGTATATGTGTATATATTTACGCGTGCTAGCATAGGTTTTAGCAGGTATAGGTGGAGTGCGTAGCCTAGGTCGAGGTATTGGGTACCGAGGGTATCCCGGTATCTCGAGGAGGCGAGTTTGAGGGTTTACTAGCTTAATGAGCTAGTTTTGACCTAGAATTTTAGGGGCACCCTAGTTTGACTTAGTGTTGACCATAATTGTCCTCGTTGACCGTAAAAGTCAATGTTTGACCTATTTTGACATAGAGTTGACTTTTTGGACCCCGGGTTGACTTTTTGACCTAAATTTTACCGGTTTGACCCGTTCGACCTAGAATACCCCTAGAACCTTATTTTTAGTTATTTTTATTATTTTAACTCTTTAGAACCCTGTTTAATCTTGCTTTTCACAATAGGTTCTTGCGACGCCAGTCCGGATCTCGATCCTCATCAGTTGCTCAGGACGTCAGGCGAGTACCTACCTTTGATCGTTTCCATTTTATGATAGCGTTTATATCACCTGTTCTAGAACTGTAATACTTGATTCTGACATATTGTTACATGAGCTGGTACTAGTGGATCCCGTTATAAGATGCTATCCCCCTTACCGTGTTCAACGGGTACTCTATCACGTGTATTTCATCATGTGCTTCGGGTATTGATTCTCATGTGCTATCATGTGCTTCGTGTGCTCTCGCCTTCGTGTGCGCGAGTTATTTATCATGTACGTAGCGTGTCATGATTGGATCTAAGAGTATTAGTGGGGGAGGGGAGTAGGAGTTGGTTATGTGATCAAAGCCAAACAATATTCATGTGTATGTCGGTTATGCAACTCACGCATAACGGAGTTATCATAGATTATTCACGTACAACCTAAGCCGATCACATAACGAACTTGTGCTCAAGGCACTTAGCTAGTATTCCTGTTTTCTCACATGCAGTTACTTCTCTACTACTTGTATTGTTCTCCAGTTTTATATTGCAGCTACTTTATCTGCTCCACCATGTATTTATTTTCTTGTGCATCTTGTATACTTTTTTATTGCTAGTCATATACACCTTATCATGTATTTGGAGTTGCTTTCAGAGTTATGTACTTCGCTCCAGTCCTGACTGGGCATATTTTTCCAGAGGATCCTGAGTATTTTTGCCCGACATTCTACGGACCTGGCGTCGAGGAGTGTTATGACCCGTAGACTGAGGAGGAGCCCGTCGAGGAGACGCTGTTAGCACCCTAGTTAGCTAGGTAGGTTTTCCTGGGTTATTTTCAGTTGATATTCTGGATGACTGTATTTATTATTTTGCTCCTGTGAGATGTTGTAGACTTTAGACTTGGACTGTATATTTGGATATTGTCTTGCTCTTTGTTTCTTTGTTTCTTTGTGATATCTTATCGTGTTTTTACTTTTCCCCTAGTTATTGTGATTGAGGCAAATATATATTGCGTGGTTGCCCTCCTTTTGGAGATGTTATATTGATAGGTTTTGTGAGATATATAGAGTGTGACCTAGAATGAACCTTACAGCGTTCTACCGCCGATTCTGCGGCGTATATCCACGGCTCATGCCCGATTTTTTGGGTGCGGGTCGTGACAAGACGCTAAGTAACGATTTTCGATCTAAAGCGCACACAATGTATAGATAAAATAAATAGTAAATCTGGAACTGAGATACAGAATAGCAAGGTACACTTGCCTGGATCTGGATGCTGAAGGCGGGGCTCCGGTACAACATCCAAGTTCGAGGATCCCAAAGCACCTAGAGATGATATATAAAATAATTAATAGTCTAGCTCAAAATTATCTAAAATAAGAGATGACATCATGACTAGCATAGGTTTTTGTCTTAGTTACATAACTCACATCTAAGGTACTAACAAGAGGGTTGACCCAAGTTGACTAGAAAAATGTTGCATCAAATACGAATTTGCCTAATCGCATAACGTCCTCAAATAATATCCTCAACCACTAATATTCATCAAGTGTGATTTCGTCATCTATATATAATGTTCATCCTCGACCATACCATCCTTGTAATCATAGACATAAATGCATAAACCCAATTTAGTTGTCACACCTAAATACGCATAACATTCATATATAATATCCTCAATCATAACATCAAGCTATCGCACCAAAATTTATTGGAACAATATCCCCATCATTTATGCATTTTCACATATATATATAATGCCAGACAAATGCCATTAAATTAAACATAGGTATTACTCAGGGAACCCTAAATCCTAACTAGGGTTTCTTTTAACTTATGGAAATTACTACAAAACAAGGACGAAGGAGAAGAAGTTACCAAGATGGCTGCGGGTGGTGGCAGCGGCGATGTTGCGGCTTCGGTCAATGGCGACGTTGACCGCGGGGGTGGTGCTCATATCGACCTGGGTGGTAGGGGTGGTGCTTGACAGTGTGAGAGTGGTGGTAATGAGAATGGGGTGGAGGTAATGGTGATGGTAGTGGTAGTGGTGCTCGGAGGTGGCGATGGTGGTGGTGCAGGTGGCTGTTGGCAGTGGTGGTGGTTGTGCTCGTGGAGGAGGTGTTCGTGGTGAAGGTAGCGGTAGAAGTGGTTGTTGGTGGTGGAGGTGTTGGTGGCTTTCGGTGGTGGTATAGGTGATGATGTTGTGCTCGTGGTAAAGTCGTGGTGGTATTATCGGGGTGGGGCGAGGCCAACGGTGGTGGTGGTGGTGGTGAAGTCGCTAGCTCGTGGCGGAGGTGGTGGTGTAGTCGGGTGGGGTTGAGCTCGGTGTTGTTGGAGGTGATGGTGTAGGTGGCAGCGGTCGGTGGTGATATTGAGGCCGACGGCGGTGGTGGTGTTGGAGGTAACGGTGATGGTGGCAGTGGCTGCGATGTGATAAAGTGGTCCGGCGGGTGAAGAATGGATAATAATAATAATAATAATAATGAAGAAGAAGAAGAATAGGAGAAGAAGGTTTCGGCTGAAGTAGAGGGGGGGAGGAGAGAGAGTGTGGTGTAAATTTTTAGGTTTTCTTTTGGGATTATGGCCGGCCATATGGGGAATGTTGTGTGTGTGTGTGTTAATATAGGGGGATGAGTAGTTGTGATGGGGGGAATTTGAATCAAGGGTTAGGATTTCACATGAGAGAAAAGTATAATGCAATGGGAGAGAGAGAGTGAGGTGACCGGTCATGGGGATGGGGGGGTTTCTTCATTTGCCTTGCACCAATATGAGTGTGACACCTAGCAATCACTTTCCATTTGTGTCCCTTAACATTTGGATGTTTACACATGAAAGAAAAAGAGTGAGAATTTGATGTGGAAAGTTATGTTTGGTGTTTTGTAGGATGGGAGGATATTGGGTGTTTTGTATGAGCCTCGTGAATGGTTGTTGGATTAAGTTGGGGTTAGGTTAAGTTGGTTTTCCCAATTTAATTAAATAATGTGCCATAGGTGCTTTTAAATTAAATGGGACTACATGGGTTCTCAATTGGGAGTGACACAAATATCATAGACGGGATAGGCTTGGTGTCAGTCTTGGGCCCTTTAATTGATTAGGCAAAACGGGTTGAGTTTGTATCCTCAAATCGATGGCAACGACATAGGTACAAGGCATTGGATTAAAGAATTTATTTTTATGACTGGAAAGTTGTGAAATTAAAATAGAACACAAGGGAGTATATTTATGAGTGACAGAAATATCTAGGGCCTAGGTTGTCTTGTCAGGTCAAGAGTGCAGAATTTGTTGGAAAGTAAAGGTTATTGTTGTGCTCCAATTATTGTAGCAACGGTAAGATGTACCAAGAGTTTAAATTAAAGAACCAGTCTACAAAACCCTAATTTCTAATCCTTAAACAACCTGAAGCTAAACCAAAATTCTTACCATACCAAATCTACCAAAAAAATTGAGGGGATTTACATTCTTCCCAACTTAGAAGAATTTTGTCCCTGAAATTTAAAGTAAAGCACAAATAAGAGTTACGAGAATTAAAAAGTTAACATGTAATCGAAATACAGTACGTAAATTCGTACCTCGGTCCTCAAATAATTACGAAAAATACTGTCGAATGAAATTCTCGCGCTCCCAGGTAGACTCACCCGACGAATGATGCTTCCATGCAACCTTGACCACTCGAATAGTTTGTCCCCTCAAAAACTTCTTACTGCGATCGAGTATCCCTACTGACTGCTCCACATATGATAAACTAGGCCCGACTGTAATCTCTGAATGATCGAGCACGTAGCTAGGGTCTGCCATGTATCTTCTCAACTGAGATACGTAAAATATATCGTGCACGCCTTCAGCAAGATGATAAGCTACTTCGCCAATACGCTCTAAGATGTCAAAATATTCGATATACCTTGGACTCAGCTTGCCTCTGCCCCCAAATCTGATGGTACCACGATTAGGCGATATCTTCAAAAAGACATGATCACCTTCCATGAATTCTAAAGGGCTGGGTTGCGCATCTGCCCAATGCTTCTTTATATCCTGTGCTGCGCACAGGTGGCCCTGAATCTGCTTTACTTTCTCCACTGTCTGTGTCACCAACTCTGGACCAAGTATCTGACGCTCTCCCATGTCACTCCAATATACCGACGACCTACATTTTCTACCGTATAGTGTCTCATAAGGTGCCATCTGTATGCTTGCTTAGTAGTTGTTATTGTAGGAGAATTCCACCAAGTGTAGATGGTCCTCCCAATATCCTCCAAAGTTGATCATGCACGCTCTCAACATATCCTCTAGTATCTGGATCGTGCGCTATGACTGACCATCATTCTGTAGATGATATGCAGTTCTGAACTTGAGGCAAGTTCCTAGACTCTCCTGCATATCTGCTAGAAATGTGACATGAATCTGGAATCATGATCCGCTACAATACTGACAGGCACTCCATGTAGTCGTATTATCTGCCTCATGTACATGTCAGCCAATATCTCCGTGGACTGCCCAACTCTGAAGGACAAGAAATGCGTCGACTTAGTGAGTCGGTCCACGATAACCCAGACTGCATCCTTCCCATTAGGGCTCCTCGAAAATCCTGTGACGAAGTCCATGGTAATGTGCTCCCACTTCCACTCAGGAATGGGAAGCGGTTGTAATTGTCCTGCAGTCCTCTGATGCTCGGCCTTGACTTACTGACAGACCAAATATCTCGCCACGAATCTCGCAATCTCCTTCTTCATCACATGCCACCAGTGGTGTTGTCTCAAATCTCGGTATATCTTCGTACCCCCGGGATGAATAGAATAAATCGAACTATGGGCCTCGGTCATCAACTCCTGGCGTAGCTCGCCACTCGAAACATATAGGCGATCTCCATACCTTAATATTTTGTCTTCGTGAATCCGAAGTTTCGTCTGCATGCCGGCCTCTGTCCTCTCTCACAGTCTTCGAAATCTCACATCGGTAGGCAAGGATGCCTTGATCCTCTCAACCAATGTAGACTGAAGCTCTAGACTGGCCAACTGTCCATCCATGCCTGGCAATACAACCTCTATCCCTATCTCATGAAGATCCTCTAACAAATGTCACTGAGTCATCAAAAAGTATGCCATGGGCTTCCTACTTAAGGCATTTGTGTCACGTCCCAGTCCTAAAATATCGAGGGACTAGACACATGGCAATGGCCAGCAGCACACACCGATGGGCAACCCAATTTAATGGACCCATCATGGTGTACTTAAGTTGTAATACAACAATAAGGGGCTATACTACTAATCTCATCCACAGCAATAAATATAATCAATATAAAGCAATATTAAGTCTCAATAAAACATATCTCGGGGAACAACCCGATAATAAGTCTGATACAGCAGTCAATAGACAAGAAATAAAGAGTATAACAACAACAAAGACCGAGTATAAAATAAGCAGATACTCAGGAGAAATTCTCAGCGATCACCTCGTCCTTTGGTACTGGTAATACTCAAATGTCTGCTCCTATACCGTAAACCTCGGGGTAGATCTCCTCTGCTAAACCTGGGGACATAATCCGGATTCCAGGTCCTCAGGAGACATAACAAGGTACAAGAATAATTCAAGCCAAATAAATGTAGTACAATAATAAATGAATAGGATAAAATATATAACCAGCTAAGTGATATGCAATATGAGAGCATCACTAGAAATCAGGTTGAGACTACGACAAGCTCTGTGTCGGGGAGCCAGTAGCAGTGATATCAACCTATAGCCTGTGTGTCTCTCCCCACCCAATATAATCACACGTCTCATATCTACGACGTCTCATGTCCATGTCACGCAAGATCATATCTAATGAAGCAAGTCATAATGATAGCTAAGTATATGCAATATATATGTCATGAATCATGTAACCTATAAAGAATCACCATAAATATCTCAGGAATATTCTGTCTCATGAACAGTATCAGGTGTCCTGTGGTATGATGTACTTGATAATGAAGCACGAAATATATAGGGTTTCGATATCCATCTCTACCCGACCTCCCCTATAAAACCCTCTACCCGGCCACCGCCATTCCCACCGTCACCCGCTGCCACCACCACAGCCTCCACCATCGTCCACCAACACCACCGCCACCTTCCTCCTCTGCGGCCACCACTCTCCCCGAGCCCCACCGCCTTCCTCCTCTGCAGTCACCCTACCGTCTCCTCCGTCGTCCAGAACCCTCACCACCGCGTCTCCGCCTCCTCCCGAGACCCCCATCACCACTAACCCTGCCACCACCAGCTCCGGCCGCCTCCGGCCGACCCCGTCCCCTCGGATGATAAGCCCCGATGACCCCCAGTAGACCAGCACCGAGCCACGCCGTGCCCTAGCCGCCTCCGCCGTGCCCTAGCCGGCCGTGCCGCGTCGCGCCGCCTCGCGGAATCCCATGTTTTTAGTCTTCTTTGGAGCCCTGTTCAGGTGACTATTTCTCTCTTCTCGCTGCCCCATTTTCTATTCTGTCAACTGTGACGCATAGACTGTGTGACCCTCTCAATACTCGTGCAACTTGTTTGGGGTATTGCGTCCTGTGGCGGTCGTAAACTGCGACCCAAAATCAGGAAAATAATTGCCCTATTTTTCCTCGAAACTGGGTGCGCCCCGCTAAATGGGACGACTTGGTCATGTGCGAACTTCACCGAAAGGTACACGCCGTTAATATGGACGTGTGGGATTTTACGAAAGTTGATTTGGATGTGCGTGCACACCGGAATCAACGCGTATCCGTCGACAACACCCTGTATCAGCCCTGTTCTGGAACTCGTTGTAACTTTATGTATGTATGTCATATCGAAACGAAACTTACTCCATCGGACTCGTAGCAATACGCTGGTCCTGTGACCCAAGTTTGGTTCGATTCTGAGAACGTTGACAAAATCACGTATCGTGGGCCCAACGGCTCCACTTGATGGGCGATTTTGTGATCGGCTCATCAAAATTCAGTTTTGAACATTCTGTTGGGTTCGTATCATCGTTCTGGACTTGTGGATACTAAGTTTGGTGAATTTAGAAAACATTGTCTCTGACATATTTTTTGGTGCGAAGCGGGCCACATGTGGACCCCGCTTTGACCAAAAACTGTCACTTTTGTCCCTGTGTTCAAATTGGACTCAAGGACAGGAAATTTTAGCTATTTGATGTCTTCTGAATATGATGATAATGTCTATTTCAGCAACCGGAGGACTACTTGTAGAACCCGCTGATACCAGAGCCGCAGTTGGTAACCAAATCCCAGGCAAGTGTACCTTGCCAAACTTGCAGTACCTGCTTCATATTGTTATCTTGATTTATTTATTTATATGATGTATATGCTTAACCTATAGAACCGTGTGACATTGCTTAGCGTCTGAATAACATTCGGGTGTCAACACCGTACGCGGAGTTGTGTAACGTCACCTAGACATGGATCTCGAGACACTGTACATTTGTGCTTGCATTATCAAGTATGTCATACCACAGGACACCTGACACTGTTCATGACACAGAATCTTCCTGAGATATTCATGGTGATTCTATATAGGCTACAGGATTTGTTACATAGACTTTTTATGCTTAGCTATCATTATGACTCGCTGCATCAGTTAGAGGTCATGATCTTGTGTGACATGGACATGAGACATCGTTAACATGAGACGTGTGATTTCATTGGGTGGGAAGAGTATTACCATATCAAAGGCTGATTATATTTATATATATTACTTTACTAGAGGTGCCTTAGACTCTGACACAGAGCTTTGGCACATTTACTGGCCCTTCGAGAAAATACTGCTATGGGTTTCCCCGACACAGAGCCTGTAGTAGTCTCGGCCTGAGTATGAATAATGCTCTCACTTGCATATCACTGAGCTGGTTATATAGTTTACCCTATTATTTCATTTATTATTGCACTGCATTTATTTTGGCTTAAGTTATTCTTGTACCTTGCTATGTCCCATGAGGACCTGGATCCGGATTGTGTCCCCAGGTTTAGCAGAGGAGATCTACCCCGAGGTGTACGGGACAGGAGCATACCTTGAAGTAGTACCAGAACCCGAGGATGAGGTGATCACTGAGGATTTTCCCTGAGTATCTGCTTATTCTATACTCAGTTATTTCTATTGTTAGACTCTTTATTTTCAGTCTATTGAGTTGATGTATCAAACTCACTATCGGGTTGTTCCCTGAGTTATATTTTATTGAGACTTGATATTGCTTTATATTTCTGATATTGATTATATTTATTATGTGGATGAGATTAGTACCATTGCCTATATTGTTGTATTACAGCTTAAGTACACCCTAATGGGTCCATTAAATTGGGTTTGCTCATCGGTGTGTGCTGCTGGCCATTGCCACGTGTCTAGTCCCTTGATATTTTGGGACTTGGGCGTGACATGGTTTTTGTGGTGGCCCATGCAGGTCTACGACTAAATTATTTCGGTTTTAACTTAGGAACTGAGCAAGCCTGCGACAAGGATAAGATAAGTTATAGGATCTCATCCACTTGCTTGAATCATTTTTGATCTCTATATCGGAATCGAATTAATTTCTTGATTTGCATCCTGTCTTGATTCCTCTGTACGTTCTCATAGTTTTCTTTTAATGCAGAGTAATGGATCCGAGAACCAGTGATGAGAATCCCTTAGGTACACCACATGATGCTGTGCTCACCTATGATGAGGGAGTAACACCAGAAGATAGAGGACAATCAGTTCAAAGAAATCAAGCGGGCCAGCATACTTCAAGGTTCCGGCCTGATGACATCCCACCTCTACCGCAGTTCACACCACCAATGCCCGTATTTCTACTAGGATAGCCTATGGACTGGCAACAGATATTCCAAATGATCCACGCAATGATGCAAGCCCAACAGCAGATTTATCAAGAGGCTCAACGTCATAAGGCGGAGAACTTGAGGAACAACCTAGTAACTGTACTGGAGCAGGCGAACCTACCAGCTCGACGGCCATCAACGGGCTCTATCACTGATTTTTGCCAGCTGAAGCCCCATACTTTTCTGGCAAGAAGGAGCCCACTGAAGTTCATGAATGGCTCACAAACACTCAACATCAATTAGAAGCAGCTGAGCTTCCAAGGGAGCGTTGGATGACTGCCATCCGGATGCAGTTGACGGGCAATGCACATCACTGGTGGCTATCTGAGGAGAGACGGCTCAAACTAGACCGAGTCACTTAGAAAGAGTTCTCTAGACTCTTTCAGGAGATGTACATTCCATCTACTTCTCGGTCAGAACTTCGGGACAAGTTTAATCGTCTCATTCAAGACAATACGACGGTAGAAGAGTACAACGCAAAATTCATTCAACTGAGTCACTTTGCCCCTTCCCTGATCCCGACAGAAGAAGAAAAGGCTGAGAAGTTCTTCGATGGACTAAACTTTGAGCTACAGAGAATGATCGGATCCGTAGCACCTACTTCGTACACGGACGTCCTTGCTGCAGCTCGACGTATGGAGGGCGTCACCAGGAGAGAGTCCAACATGAACCGGCCTTTCACATCAGCACCAGCCCGAGCACCGCATGGAGAAGCTGTAAAGAAACCTCACCTGCATTAAGCACCACAGGAAGCTGTATCCAAATCCCTAGCCCTTCCTACTTGCCACTACTGTGGCAAGGTAGGCCATGTTGAGAAGGAGTGTAAACGTAAATTGGAATTATGTTTAGCTAGCAGATCCAGACAACATTCAGTGAGGGAATGCCTTGAGCGTAGAGAATGAGCACCAATAGTAAACCAACAAGCTCTACTAGCACCAGGAGGATATCAACCAAGGCCACCCTTGGCACCTCGAGCAGCACTCTTCCAGCAGGCCCAACAACAGCAGAGGGCACCACCACAAGGACGCGGACAAGCTTTCGCGATAACCTTGGAGGACGCGCAGACTCGTGGAGTAGCAAATACGCGTAAGTTTTCATAGTTATCTATTCCTAGTATTGCTTTAGCACATGCCTGTTAGTTCGTGACCTTAGCCTTAAACCTGATATTTTTTGAACTTGTTAATAATAACCTAGTATGTTTTTATTGATAACCTAGTTTTTCTAAGCTGTAGCTTTCTTGCTTTAACTAGATTTCCTTCACTCTTGAATTTGCATAACTTTCATTGCTTAGGGAAATGATATTTTTCCCTAAGTATTTTGCTTAAACCTCATCCTTTGATTCTCCGTGATCATGATTCTTTGATGGTGTCGTGCTTCGAACCTATTTTATAAACCATGTCATCTCTACTGACCGGTTATTTCTTTGATTGCGAGGACGCAATCCTCTTCAGGGGGGTAGATTGTAAACTCCCAAAAAAAATTCAGATTTTAAAAACAAATTTTCTAGAATTTTCTGTGATTTTTAACTAATTAAATCAATGTTTTCTGGTATTAAATAATTTTAAATAATTTTAATAAATATTATAATATTATAAAAATAATATTTTTGGGTATAAAATACAATATTAGACTTACTGCAATTTTTTTAGAATTTATTGGACCCCGGAACCATTTTTTAAATACCTAAAAATTAATATTTTAATTAAACCAAAATAAACCAACCTGAACCAACCGGGTTATTGAACCGAACCCATGCTGAACCGAACCGAACCCTGACTCAGACCCAAACCCTAATTTAAAATCCTAATGGGTCGGATATATCAACTCGACCCGTACCCGCGACCCGTACCTGACCCGTACCCTAGCGGGTCGGATCCGGACCCAAATTCAGAACCCGACCCGCTACCCGACCCGACCCGCTACTATAGTTGCTACAGTAACCGCCATCCCCCGATTCCCGCGGCCGTTCCTGACTCCTCCACCACCGTTTCCTCGTCGCTCGCCGACGGTTACGCCCCACGGCGGTTTTCCTCCCCTCTCCCCGCCAGTAACGCCGGCCGCCCGTCTCCTCGACCTCCCCTATAAAACCCTCTACCCGGCCACCGCCATTCCCACCATCACCCGCTGCCACCACCACAGCCTCCACCATCGTCCACCAACACTACCACCACCTTCCTCCTCTGCGGCCACCACTCTCCCCGAGCCCCACCGCCTTCCTCCTCTACAGTCACCCCCAGAACCCTCACCACCGCGTCTCCTCCTCCGCCCGAGACCCCCATCACCACTAACCCTGCCACCACCAGCTCTGGTCGCCTCCGTCCGACCCCGTCTCCTCTGACGACAAGCCCCGGCGACCCCCAGCAGACCAGCACCGAGCTACGCCGTGCCCTAGCCGTCTCCGCCGTGCCCTAGCCGGCCGTGCCGCGTCGCATCGCCTAGCAGAATCCTGTATTTTCAATCTTCTTCGGAGCCATATTTAGGTAACTATTTCTCTCTCCTTGCTGCCCCATTTTCCGTTCCGTCTATTGTGATGCATAAACTTTGTGACCCTCTCGATACCCGTGCAACTTGTTCGGGGTATCGCGTCCTGTGGCGGTCGCAAACTGCGACCCAAAATTGGGAAAATAATTGCCCTATTTTTTCCGGAACTGGGTGCGCCCCGCTAAATGGGACGACTTGGTCGTATGCGGACTTCACCAAAAGGTATGCGCTGTTAATACGGACGTGTAGGATTTCGCGGAAGTTGATTTGGATGTGCGTGCACACCGGAATCAACGCGTATCCGTCGACAACACCCTATATCGGCCCTATTCGGGAACTCATTGTAACTTCGTGTACGCACGTCGTATCAAAATAAAACTTGCGCCATCGAACTCGTAGCAATACGCTGGTCATGTGACCCAAGTTTGGTTCGATTCTGAGAATATTGACAAAATCGCGTATCGTGGGCCCCACGGCTCCACTTGATGGGCGATTTTGTGATCGGCTCATCGAAATTCAGTTTTGAATATTCTGTTGGGTTTGTATCGTCGTTCTGGACTTGTGGACACTAAATTTGGCGAATTTGGAGAACATTGTCTCTGACACATTTTTCTGTGCGAAGCGAGCCACATGTGGACCCCGCTTTGACCAAAAATTGTCACTTTTGCCCTTGTGTCCAAATTGAACTCAAGGACAGGCAATTCTAGCTATTTGATGTCTTCTAAATATGATGGTAATGTCTATTTTAGCAACCGGAGGAGTACCTGCAGAACCCGCTGATACCAGAGCCACAGTTAGTAACCAAATCCCAGGAAAGTGTACCTTGCCAAACTTGCAGTACCTGCTTCATATTGTTATCTTAATTTATTTATTTATATGATGTACATACTTAACCTAGAACCGTGTAATATTGGTTAGCGTCCGAATAACATTCGGGTGTCAACACCGTACGCGGAGTTGTGTAACGTCACCTAGACATGGATCTCGAGACACTGTACATTTGTGCTTGCATTATCAAGTACGTCATACCACAGGACACCTGACACTGTTCATGAAATAGAATCTTTTTGAGACATTCATGGTGATTCTGTATATGCTACAGGATTTGTTACATAGACTTTTTATGCTTAGCTATCATTATGACTCGCTGTATCAGTTAAAGGTCATGATCTTGCGTGACATGGACATGAGACATCGTTAACATGAGATATGTGATTTCATTGGGTGGGGAGAGTATTACCATATCAAAGGCTGATATATATATATATATATATATATATATATATATATATATATATATATATATATATATATATATATATATATATATTACTTTCTGGAGGTGCCTTAGACTCTGACACAGAGCTTTGGCACATTTACTGGCCCTTCGAGAAAATACTGTTATGGGTTTCCCCGACACAGAGCCTGTAGTAGTCTCAGCCTGAGTATGAATAATGCTCTCACTTGCATATCACTTAGCTGGTTATATAGTTTACCCTATTATTTTATTTATTATTGCACTGTATTTATTTTGGCTTGAGTTATTCTTGTACCTTGCTATGTCCCCTGAGGACCTGGATCCGGATTGTGTCCCCAGGTTTAGCAGAGGAGATCTACCTCGAGGTGTACGGGACATGAGCATACCTTGGAGCAGTACCAGAACCCGAGGACGAGGTGATCTCTGAGAATTTCCCCTAGTATCTGCTTATTCTATACTCAGTTATTTCTATTGTTAGACTCTTTATTTCCAGTCTATTGAGTTGATGTATCAAACTCACTATCGAGTTGTTCCCCGAGTTATGTTTTATTGAGACTTGATATTGCTTTATATTTCTGATATTGATTGTATTTATTCTGTGGATGAGATTAGTACTATTGCCCATATTGTTGTATTACAGCTTAAGTACACCCTGATGGGTCCATTAATTGGGTTTGCTCATCGGTGTGTGCTGCTGGCCATTGCCACGTGTCTAGTCTCTTGATATTTTGGGACTGGGGCATGACATGCTCATAGCTCGCTGGTATATAGCACCGATGTTCTTCAGACCAAAGGGCATGACTGTGTAGCAGTACACCCATATCGGCGTTCAAAATAATGTATGCTTCTCGGCGTCAAGAGACATCTTGATTTAATTGTAGCCTGAGAATCCGTCCATAAAGGACATGCGCTCGAAGCTGCATTGTTATCGATCATTATATCTGTGATCGGAAGGGAGAATTCTTCCTTAGGGAAGGCCATGTTTAGATCATGAAAGTCAATATAGATCTGGATCTTCTCGTTCTTTTTGACGATGGGCACGATATTGGATACCCAATATGGATGTTGTTCTTCGCAGATGAAGCCACTAGCTATCAATTTTTTGACTTCAACTTCGATGGAGTTCATAATGTTTGGCCGAAACCGCCATTGTTCCTGCTTGACAGGCTTGGCGTTTGATAAGATATTGAGTTTGTGGACCATAATTTGGGGGTCCAGTCCCGACATGTCTTCGTAACTCAAGGCAAAGACATCGACGTATAACCTGACGAGATATTGCAGTGATTTCCGATCCTCATCAGTTAGACTCTTGATGATGATGATAGGTTCAGGAAAGGAATTGTTGCCCAGATTAACTTGTACGACATCGTCCTCAGTAGGAGATTCTCATTGTTCGAACCGTATCTCCCATTGTGCATCTAGGCGGTAGGCCCACTATTTTACTTCACTGAGTTTAGGTGAGTCCTCGTTGTCTTCCTCAGGGTCAGCTAATGGCATATTCACTGACAACGTTTGTATAAATAGGTCTCCGATACTGGTATCAAAGTCCCACGTGGAGGATTCTGAAGAGTGTGACTGTGACTTATCTTCTTCCTCCAAGGCTTCGGGGGTTGATGGAGGTGTTACGTACCCCAAGCCATGTCGGGTCTTGTGGTAGTAATCCTCGGCTTTGCCTGCCGAAGCAGTGAGATGCAAGGGCAGTCGTTGACCTTTGCCATGATTCAGACCTCGGTAGCTTTTAAGATCATAACCCATCTTCTGGATGAGGTCCTTGGCTTGACAACTAAACCAGAAAAGTTGTATTTTGTCTATATTAGGTTCTGGCTCTTGTTCCTCTGGGACGAAGGACTAGGGGCATTCTACCTTACCAAAGATGATGGTTTTGTCTGCCCTCCTCCTTGCGGGGACCATAAAGTAGAAATTTTGGCTAGGAAGGATCTGGTTTACTGTATAGGTAGTAGTTACCTGTGTATGCAGCTGCAGGCCCATATCGTACTCTAGGGAATATAGTGCGTTGAGATGTGCAACATCCGAGTATTTCAAAGATAGCCCTTTATTGATGAAATAAGGTATCTCGTCTTCCGGAATAACATCGTCGAGAGAAAGGACATTAGCATGAGCGACCATGTACTCTTCTAGTTCGTCTTTCTCGAAATTTGTCTCCAATGCAAGCGAGGGCTTTGGAGGCATCCTACGAAGTTTGGCCACCAAGGGTTCGGGGATAGGAGCGGGCACTGGGTCCTTCTTCCGACTTGGCAGTCGTATCATTAGAGGTTGTGGTGCCTTCCTCTGTATCTTCACAACGAGAGGAGGGGTTGTATCACAAGCACGTCCCTTGAGGGGGACCGTCAAGGGTTTGCCTGATGTCGCATATATTTTTGCTTCGTCGTCAGCATCATTCCCTCCTTCATCCTGACAGACGTATTTGTACAGGAGTGAATCCGAATAGTAGTCCTCTACCCCTTTGAAGGGGTCAACATCGATGAATTCTGTCTTAATTGTGCCATGGTCATCAACGTACTTTAGGCACTGGTGCATGGTTGATGGCACGATAATGTATTCGTGTATCCATGGACGTCCGAGCAGGATATTGTAGGATACGCCACGTCTATGATGTAGCAAGTGAGCTCTATTTTTAAATTGTTGATTTGGTATTTCAAGCGAAGTTTGCCCAGAAGGTAGCTTCTTCCAACATTGAAGCCACTGATGGTAGTATTGGTGGTCGCCAGCCGATGCATTGGGATGCCCAAGGTCTGAAGCAAACTCCAGGGGATGATGATGATGGACGAATCGGATCGATGTGCATCCGGTCCACCTTGATGGCATCGATGTATCTTGTGTAATACAGAGGGCAATCGTACCTATTGTGCTTCAGCAACATGTCTTGTTGCGAGAACGTGATACTGGGTATTGCCTCTGTCACATTATTACAGTGGGGGCATACTGTAGGGTCTTCGGCTAGCGGCTTGACCTGTGCCAAGTAGGTGTTGGCGTTCTGTAATGCCTCACTCAGAGCATCCTGAGTATATTTGGAGAGTCGAAGAAGCTCGAACAATGACAACTTCATCGGAGTGTTGGCAAGCTGTGCCAGGATGTCGAAGTCATAGGGCTTCTCTAGCCCATGCGACGTATTTTTGCACAACTGTTTGTCAAGGCAAGTTTCTTTCTGCTTGGACTTGTCCGCGGCTGGAGGTTGAGACAGTCCTGGATCCGATGCAGCAGATATAGTGAGTACGACCATTGGCGGAGCATCATCGTTGGGAGTATTACCGTTCCGCTGGTAGGTAAGGCCCGATCTAGTCACACTTACCATAGCTTTCTTAGTAGTGGGGGATACCATATGGCAGGGCTTGGACTTTCGTCCTTTGGACTTGATGGCGGAAGGCGTCGCTTGCTGCATCAAGTCTGGAGCAAGGTCTGGGTGAACCCACATGACCTCGTCCCGTGGTATGCTGAGAGGTACTAGCTTGACAGTTTGATCGCGGGTTGGTGGAAGATTAAACACCTCCATGGTGGTCTTTAGGATTGGTACCACCCCGTCTCGGGCTTTCGTTGTCGAAAAGTTACCAAACTGGAGGGACCCCATATTGACGGCAACCATTTTGTCCTCAAAATCCAAGTTGAGGGCCTTAGAATCGATTAGACAATGGATCTAATGCTTCAGTGTGTAGCAATCTCGCATCGCATGATCTACTACATGTCCAGCTGATCAAGTCTGATGAGGTAATAAGGATGCTCTCTTCTATTCTCTCTCCTGAGCTTGTACGCACGTACGTAGCTGGCCCGGGGGGTCGTAGGGTATGCTACCCTTGTTATTTATAGCCATCATGCTAACGGCATATAGGTACCATATATGCCTATGTTTGGTGGCTGCATAGGACTGCTTCAACAGAATACGTTTGTAACTGTAGTCGTATGCCACAGACAGGCTTCCACGTGGTCTTGGTTACGATATATTGTTGAAGAGATCTCGGGGTTGTTGCGTGCGTGACTTGGTCAGCTGGACATGTAGTCAACACTGATTGTGCGAGAAATTATCTTCGGTTGTAACAGAAAAGATTCTGCAAGTCAAGATTTGCATAACATCTTGGCTGCATATCTTCGTGGCTGCAAACGTGTTCTTATTTGGCCTTGGTCATTTGGATACTCTGTCCGCATGATGACGATATCGCATAGGTATATAGCCGCATGCAAGCTCTTGTCTGGTCTTGGTCGAATGGACACTCTAGCCGCATGATGATGAGGCCATATGGGTTTGTAGCCGCATGCAAGCTCTCGTCTGGCCTTGGTCGGATGGACACTCTGACCGCATGATGATGAGGCCTCATGGGCATATAGCCGCATATAAATGGGAATGTGGCATGGAATGTCTATCGAGGCCATCAATGCGTGATGTGATATTTTTACTTTTCCTGAGCGATCGTCTTCACGAATCTCGAAGCATCTTAGTGTGACGAGTGATGTGTCAGAGTCTGACAATGATCGAATGCTGTGTCAGGGAATTTTATGCGACCTCCCTGATTTGTGGTTGTTCAGCCCTCATATGGATTCTCTGCGGCTTGGTTGTTCAGGTCGAATATGACTTCTTCGTGCGGCCTGGTTGTTCAGAGAAGCCACATGCGGCCTGAACAACCAAGCCGCAGAGAAGCCCCCAAAGTTGGTTCAAGAAGCCCCCAAACATATATGTATAATTCCCAAACAAGAAACGGTTTGGGAACGCTTTGGGAATTATACATATACGTTTTACTAGCAAAAAAAATTATTACTAAATAAGAAGAATAAATTTTTAAACTAATTTTTGGATTGTGATTTATTAATTAGCTTTGAAATCATTAGGTTTATTATTTTTGAATATAATTATCCATTGGAAGCTTCTTGCACTATTCCTTTAACCTTTATGACTATTTACAACTTTACCATTTGTTTGAGGAGCAAGCTAAATCCACCTTATAAAATATTTTCTTTTTTGCATTCTTTCCAAAATAATTCCTAAACTCTAGCCACCACCATTCCTAAAGCAAACCAATAATTCAAAATAATTTCCAATCCCCATCACAGCCATCCTGTCATGCCCCAGTCCCAAAAAACGTAGGACTAGGACACGTAAGCATGCCAGCCGAATGGATATGTCAACTCCAATATGTGGAAACCAATCCACACGTACGCTGTAATATGAATATCAAATCCACAAGTGATATAAACATATGTCACAAGTCACAGGGTATAATCTAGATCTCATCTACGAAAATCAAATATGAATAAAGTAACCAATGTCTATGAAACTAGATCTCAATAAGAAGTATCTAAGGATGATAGTTGGATGGAAACAAATCCACTACCAACTCAATGGGAAAAATAAATACATTATAAGTACAACTCAATCAAACAATATAAGTACCAGCTCTCAATCACGGCTCGAAGAGAAGACATCCACGAGCATCTATAACCATCCAAATCTGCGCTCCTGTAAATACTCAAGAACAGGTACACCTAGCAGCGGACCAGGTCCTCAGAGGGACATAACAAGATACTTAAACACATGCCAATAAAGTACTGAAATAAATATCCAAAGGGGTCGCCTAACCGTCTAAAGTGAATGCAGTTAAGAACACCTTTCCCCACAAGTGAGCTATCTAGCTGAAAACTGGGATTTGGCATGGTTCTTTTTTGAAGATCCAGGGGCCCAAAGGCACATCGTCTTTTGAACGGCGGAGGCCCGCCAATGTATATATATGGGTCATCACCACCCGTATCTCCAGCGGAGAATCCGGGCGTCACAGAAAAAGTACAAAGGAGCTCAAATGCGGTACTTGTTGTTCTCCCCACCCAATGCTCTAAGCATGTCACATCCATGACACGATAACACTCTAATAACTGCCAGGTCCACTAACATGCAAAGTTTCTAACAGCAGTTATTCCTAACGTACGGCCCACACGTACAGGAGGCCAACCTGCACGCAAGTCCGTGATCTACATGAGACTCACAACTCGTGTAACAACTGTGTCACGGCCAATGAACCTAAAGATGCTACATGATGATGGGGTAGTCTCATAAATAAGGTCAATGCAAATACATAAATAAAAATATACCACGACGACACCGTCGCGCGCATTTTTATATAACAGTTAAAATATATAAAAAGACAGAAAATAAAGATGCATGCAACATATGGAATAAAAATAACAGTACAATGGCAAGGTATACTTGCCTGGCAAGGAAGCTGTAATGTACCAATAACCTGCTCCAGAAATCGTGCAGAATAAAGCCAACATCCTATGTACATATAATATAATGCAAATAAATCATTAGTCATTACACTAGTACACCTACAATAATATTTATGCTGGACTCGGGGTACACTAGGGGTGGCACTAGTCATCTGACACGGTCAATTACGCGTTGAATTACGCGGGTGTCAGGTCTTTAAGTACTGTACACAATAAGTTAGTCAACTAACACGGTCTCGCCAGTACATCGGTGTACTCAAGGCAGACACCAACATTGTTCTTAGGGTCAACAGGGTCAAGGACGAATACGAGGCAGTCCACGGTGTCCTAGGTCATATAATCTGAATACACCTACTCCTAATTATTTATTAATATATAATTAATTACAATATACACATATACCGTATATATCCATTAATTATACATATTCTAAGTTGAATAGTATGTACATACTAAAAATATATAATTATATCAAACTAATTAATATACGCGTACGAGTACAAGTTCGTGTACGCAGTACAGGGTTCACCGACTCAGGGTCCGATATCAGCTAGCAATTATAAGAAATACGCATGTCCTAATAATATATACTCAAACACCCATACGAAATAAGAAGGTGGGACAGGTTTGAACCTCGGTGTACGTGCACGGGATCGGCTGGACGTCGACGAAGAGAGGTTGACAATGATGGTGAGGACGACAATGCTGATGGTGAGGCTAATGATGAGAGGATGAATTGAGATGATGGTGAGGATAACTACATTGAAGACGATGATAATGGCCACGATATAGATGACGATGACGTTGGGGTGATGGCAAGGATGAGGATGACGAGAACGACGATGGGGACGATCAGGGTTGATGGTGATGATGAAGGCAATGGAGGTGAGATAACGACAACGACGATGATGAGATGTCGATGGTGTGAGGACAGTGAAGAGAACGATGAAGTATTGATGATGATAAATTAAGATAGAGATGATGATGAGATGTCCATGGTGGTGACGAGGTGGACTGCTGGAGTACGGCCAGGGGGCTTCTCCGGCAATCCATGGTGATAGTAAAGATGATGATGTTAATGGCCATGGTGGTGGTGTTGAAATCCGGCCAGCGAGGGGGTGGTCCGGCCAGGGAGCATGGGTCGATGATGGTTATGGGTGATGGAGGTGTGGACTACGATGTTCGTCGGAATCCGGCCAGGGAGAGGAGGTCGAGGAGAGGTTGATGAGGATGGGGTCGATGAGGACGATGACGAGGGAAGGGGACGCTGCTCCGGTGGTCGGGGCTCCGGCCAGCAAGTGGAGGAGGAAGAAGAACAGGAAGAGGAGGGGTTGATGTCTGGAGGAGCGGCGGGGGTCATCGTGTGGAGTCGACGAGGGCAGCGGAGTAGTCGACTGCTCAGTCAAGATCTGTCGGGGGGATCGCTCAGGCATGGTCGGGTGATGATGGTGGCTTAATGGCGATGGTGGTGATGACTTGGTATAGTCGGGGAAGAGATGTAGGAGGAGCGGGGATGTCCGGGAATGAGTCGTCTCCGGCGGGTTCAGGGAGAGGGAAGGAGAGGAGAGGTCGGGACATCGCTGTGAGGACCGTGGTCGAGGAGGCGGACGACGAGAAGTTTTGAGCAACGCAGGCGAGGGGGCTGGTCGAGGTGTCGAGTTGACGGTGGGTCAGTCGTGCGTGCAGGGGATTGCTCGGCGAGGTGGCTCCGGTAGGGTGGCTCACCACAGAATGGTCGGGGGACCGAAGTCCGGCTGTGGGAGGAAGGAGACAGTGAACATGGAAAGGAAGGGGGTGAATTCGGCTGAAATAATTTCTAGGTTTTGGTTTTAGGGATGATTTAGAAAAAGGGAAAAGGGAAGAAAAATTATATTTATACACATGTGGATTTTAGGGTTTGACCTAGGTGAGTTTGACTTTGGTCAATATCTCATTGTGATGGGCCTTGGGCTCACATGAGGGTGATGGGCTAGAAATTACAATTATTTAATTGCAAGGGTAGATTTAAAATTTACGGGACGATGTGCACATGCTAAAAATTGCAGAAAAATCTACATGAAGGGAAAAATAGGTTTTTTCACGAATTGTCCAATGGCGGGGGCACCTTAATACATTTTTGAATAGAAGCCCTCCGACAATTGGAAAATTTGCGCAAAGACAGAAATTAGATTTAATTAATTAAATTGAACTACGCACGATGCTATAGAATTAATTAGGAGTACATGGGATTAGATTTAGGCGGGGCACAAGTGTCAGAGCGTAGAGGGGTCAGTGTAGAATATTAATAAAATTTGAGATGCACAAGACGGGCAAGATTGTGTCCCCAATTTTGATTGGGACGCACAAGGGTACAAAATTGGAAATTATTTTGAATTAAGGAATAACGTCCGCGACGTTTATTGTGCGACTAAAATATAGCACAAGAAAGCAATATTATGAGTTGCACAAGGGCCAGAAGGTAGGCGGACATGTCTAGGATGAGGTTGGGGAGTTTGTAGATAGGCAACGGCTAGTGAGGTGCTCCAATTATCGAGCAACGGTAAGGTGTGCTACGTGTCATAACTATTTCGTAATTAAATTAAATACCGTATTCTAGTCCTAATTGGGTTCAAACTAGCCCTAATAATGCTATCTAAGCCAAGTAGCCCTAATTTTGGGTGAGGGGGTTTACAATCTACCCAACTTAAAATAATTTCGTCCTCGAAATTAAAACTAGGGTAGGATTTCTCTATCTAACCTTACTTGATTACAGTATAAAGAATTCTCCTTAAGTTAACATGGTAGTTTCTACCCAACTCAAAATTTACCCATCTATCATCTAAGGCTATACACCTAAGAGGGCTAAGTCCCAATTTATTTGATCATGTTATTTAATCCTCCAAGTCTTTTAACACCAAATATATCCTCTATGATATGCCCTTAATCACTTATAAAAGGTAGTCACCAAACAATGTGATTGGCCTATGGGGGATATCTAGTACTATTTATATATCTATCTTATACCAAGCAAGATGTTTCGTCTTTTCGAAATAAGGAAAGACGTAGATCAATAAATAAGAGTTCAAGGGAGAAGTAATAGAATGCAAGTATAGGGATCAAGGCGTTTCAAGGAATCCAATGGGAATTGTCAAGGCAGTTGTGGACTGAAATCCTATTTGGTAAATCCATATTCGTATGCTCATATCAGTACAGTTATGTAACCGATACGACCCGCTCAGGCATATCTAGAGGGCAAGTACAGGTGCCTACTAGTCAATTTTATATTTTAATCCACGTAAGGTATTATTGCGAAGGACGAATCAAGCGCACTATGGTTGATCAGGCCGTAATACACTGATTCTGAAATATATTAGTGTGTCGGCCCACTAATACATATGTCATGAACAAGCTCGATAAGGAATAAGCTTACAAAAACTAGGTTATAATAGCAGCATAAGTCAAGGGTGTACAACAAATATAAGTACGCTAGATGATGATGAAAGGAGGTACAAGTCAATTCAAGTTCACAAAACAAAACAAAATATGCAATAATAATAAAGACTCTACAATCTCTACAGTTATCATACAACCTCCTTGTCTAAGTCGCTAGTCGTCCAAATAGGTCATGGACCTCTAAATTCTATCGTCTGAATAAACATTGTCGTCTAATGCTAGCATACAATTAATGTTATTCAGTTACACTGCCTCGATGGGTCAAGTGGACTATGTGATACTAGGTTGTGAGACATACTACCCAACTTAAAAGAATTAAACTAGTACTGTGACAGTCTTAAGAGGATCCTACAAAAAATATAACCTTGCACATGTACATAGAACATAAACTCTTATTAGGGTATATGAGGAAAGGTTTTTGGTACTTATTAGGGTCTCCTATTGCATTATATAGGTAAGGGTCACCTTATGTCTTAATCATAGTGCTCATAGAACAGGTGTCAATCATGGGGATAGAAGTGTTACTAGCCATTAAGGGGAAAGGTATCTAACTTGTATCGAGGTGGGGTACAAATTATGTGGTCTACAACTAGGGGTAATCATCACAATCTAATTGAACAACTCAACTATCAGGTTCTAGCTACGAGGTACACAGTTCAAAATTCAAGATTACAACTATGACTATAGCAAACTATATATCCTATCGTAGAGTATAATCACTTGGTCTATGATCAGAGGTGGCAGGTGGCACGAGTTTTAAAAGATGAAGAAGATAAACATGATTAGTCGTCGTACAAATAGCAAGTGCTAGGGTTTTAGAGGAATGATTATATGAAATTAAATGGAGGACTCTAGATAGCATCATGGTTTTCCAAGGGGTATGCTAGTCTCTGTGTTTGAGGTATGATTAGGTAAATATTCTATGCATTGCTCTTGGCTTTCTAAGGTACTGTATGCTTATCTCAAGACAAGAATCTAAATTTATATCTCTCCAATACTTATCTAACTGTGAAGGTTAGGTTCAGTCCTAATGTAAGCCCCCTGATTTTTAGTAATTATTAATTTGGATTTTTCCCCAATTTCTCTGATGTTTTCGGGAATTAAAACCCTAGGCCTTTGGCAATTTAAGAATTTTTAATTACGGTTATTTCATATTAAAATATTATGAAAATAATATTTTATGGTGTAAAATGGAAAACCGGACGCAGGATAATTTTCCGTGAATTTATTGGACTCCGGAAACCCGTTTAAAGCCCTGAAGACCCATGTAGATTTTTAACCGAATTAAACCCGTGCCAAACGCCCGACATCCCCATGAGAGCCGAAGCCAAGTCCGAGGAGCGTTGACCCAGCCCAATCCCAGGTCAAACCCTATTCCAAATTTCTACATGTATAAATACATGATTCCCTAGGTTTTTCTCCACAAAAGAAAAAGGAAAATTAAATTCCAAATCCCTAATTCCAAATCCCTAATTCCCAAATCCCTAACCCTAACCCTGACCTCGCCTGAACCGAAGCCGCCGTCGAACCCCAGCCCGCCGGAAACCTAGCCGTCGACTCCCTCTCTCCTCTGCTCGCCGTCGCCGGTCATCTCCGCCGACGAGCCCAGGCCCGTCCTCCGCCGACCCGAAAACCTAAACTCCTCTCTTCTCTACTTCCTCCCCCATCCAGATCGCCACCGACCACGACCCGCCGTGCTCCTCCCACCTCGACGTCGACCCTTCCCCCTCACCGAGCACCACCGGAACCCTAACCCCTTAGCCCGCTGCCCCTCGATCCCCTTTCTCCTCCTCCGCCAGTGACCTCACCGACCCCCGCCGCCGCTGTGCAGTTCCAGCCGCCGCCCGCTCCGGCTGCAGCCCCGCCGACCACTGATTCTCCCCCGCGCCAGACGTCACCCCCACGGCTGTCCCTGACCGACGACCGGCCTGTGCAGCGCAGACCTCGCTCCGGCCAGCATCACGTTGCTCCGGTCGACCTCCCCTTGCGATCCTCCACAGCAGCTTCCCCGTCCGGCCAAAGCTGCACCACCTCGCTCCGGCCAGCGATCTGCAGCCTTGACGACAAGTGAACCCCGCTCGTCTCGACGCCTCCCTCCTCCTCTTCCCACAACCCGCACCGCCTGACCCCGCCCCTCTTCGCTCAGCTGCCCTCACCGTCGACCAGCACCCGGACGCCCTAGGACGCGTCGACTTCCGCCGGCGAGTTCCCCGCTGTCTCCGGACACGAGCACAGCAGGATCTAACAGCGGACACAGGACGCAGGACACGAACAGTACCCTCGGACACGTGAGAATCAGTCTTCACGGAGCCCTGTTCAGGTACCGTTTTCTCCATCCTCGTTACTCCGTTTTTGATTCCGTCAGTTGCGTAGCGTAGACTGTATGACCCTCTCGGTGTCCGTGCAACCCGCTCGGTGCATCGCGCCCTGTGGTGATCGCACACCGCGATCCAAGAACAGGAAAAACAACGCCCTGTTTCACCCCGGAACTGAGTCCGTCCCGTCAATCGGGACAACTTGGTCGCACGCGGTCTTTATCGAACTGTGCGCGACGTTGATACGGTCGTGTGGAATTTCGCAGAAGTCGATTCGGAGGTACGTGCACCCCAGAATCAACGCGTATCCGCCGACGACACCCCGTATCCGTCCTTTGTGGAACGTGCTGTAACTTCGTGTACACACGTCGGATCGAGACGAAACTTGCGCCATCGGACTCGTAGCAATACGCTGGTCCTGTGACCCAAGTTTGGTTCGATTCTGAGAACGTTGGCAAAATCGCGTATCGTGGGCCCCACAAGCTCCACTTGACGGGCGATTTTGTGATCGGCTCATCGAAATCCAATTCTGGAAGTTCCGTTGGGTTCGTATCATCGTTCCTGACTTGTTGACACTAAGTTTGGCGAATTTGGAGACCTTTGACCCTGACGCGCTTTTCGGTGCAAAGTGGCCCACATGTGGACCCCGCTTTGGCCCGGAAATGTCATTTTTGCCCTTGTGTCCAAATTGGACTCAAGGACAGGCATTTTTAGCTATTTGATATTTTCTGAATCTAATGGTGATGTTTATTTCAGCAACCGGAGTAGTAGCAGCAGATCACACTGAGACCAGAGCTACAGTTGGAACCAGGACCCCAGGCAAGTGTACCTTGCCAAACTCTGCAGTATTGTTATATATTTTCCTTGCTTCATTATACTGCTGTGCATGCTTAACCTAGGACCGTGTGACGTACTTAGCGTCCGATTATTAGTCGGGTGCCAACACCGTACGCGGTGTTGTGTATTGTCATTTAGAGATGGATATTCGTGACACTTTATATTCTCGTACTTGTCTTACCAAGTACACTTTGACCCAGGACACTTGACACTATTCATGAGACAGGATCCTCCCGAGATATTCGTGGTGATTCTGTATAGGATGCAGGACATGGACATTATATTCTTAGATATAGTATGACTTGTTGCATTAGATATGATCCCGCTTGACATGGACATGAGACGTTATGGTCATGAGAGGCGTGGTTACATTGGGTGGGGAGAGACACACAGGCTACAGGCTGTTTCATATATCTATCTACTACTATTGTGAGGCCTCAGACTCTCGTAGCAGAGCTAGGCACATTACGTGTTTATTACCGCTACCGGCTCCCCGACACAGAGCTTGTAGTGGCTTCGGCCTGAGCACTAGTGATGCTCTCACTTGCATTTTCACATAGATGGTTATATAGCTTACCCTATTTATTGCATCTTCTGCTGCACTGCATTTATTTTGGCTTGTATTTTCTGTACCTTGCTGTCCCCTGAGGACCTGGATCCGGACTTTGTCCCCAGGACTAGCAGAGGAGATCCACTTAGAGTTATACAGTACATGAGCTTTATCAGGAGCAGAAGCAGGAACAGGAGCAGATACAGGAGCTGTACCGATATCTGAGGACGAGTTCATACCCGAGGACTTCTCCTGAGTATTGGCGTGAGATTTTCTTTTATTTCTGTTTCTAGTTATTCTCTTTCCAGTCTATTTCATTGATGTATCAGACATGTTCTCGGATTGTTCTCCGAGACACTTTTTATTGTGATTTGTCAGTTTATTTATTTACATTATTCTGGCATTTGATCTGTGATTATCTGTTGTGGATGAGATTAGTATAGACTGTGACTCATATCATTGGACCTACTTATTGTTGTATTACAGCTTAAGCATGCCCCGATGGATCCATTAAATTGGGTTTGTCCATCGGTGTGTGCTGCTGGCCATTATCACGCGTTCGGTCCCTCGGTATTTTGGGACTGGGGCGTGACATGGTTTTTGTGGTGGCCCATGCAGGTCAACGACTAAATTGTTCTGTTTCAACTTAGGGACCGAGCAAGCCTGCAATAAGAATATGATAAGTTTCTAGGATCTCATCCACTTGCTTGAAATGTTCTTGATATCTATATCAAATTCAAATTAATCTCTTGACTCGTATCCTGCCTTGATTCCTGAGCGCCCTTATGGTTTATTTTGGTTGCAGAGAAATGAATCCCCAAGTCGGCAAAGAGACTCATCCAGGAACACCACAAGGTGTAGTGGTTACCCACGAAGATGAAGTGACACCAGTTAATGAAGGACCATCATCACAGCAAGCAAGTCAGCATGCCTCGAGAATCCAGGAAGATGACGTTCCACCATCGACGCAGTTGGCTCCACCGACGCCTACCGTTCCACAAGGGCAGTCTATGGACGAACAACGAATATTTCGAATGTTCTACGCGATGATGCAAGCCCATCAGAAGGTTCAGGAAGAAGCTCAGCAGATCCAAGCGGAGAAGTTCATCGATAGATTCAGCTCAGAGTTACGAAAGTTAATCAGCCCCGCTGCAACTACCTTAGACGAGGATATTCTTACTACAGCAAGACCTATGGTGTGCGACACAAGGATAGGGTCCAGCCAAAAGCGGCCGTATGCAACAGCACCAGACCAAGCCCAACAGGAAAGAGCTGCAAAGCGACCACAGATTAATCCACCACCAAGAGCAGCACCCAGAGCCTCATTCCTTCCTACTTGTTACTATTGTGGCAAGATAGGCCATATTGAAAAAGAATGCAGACGCAAGTTAGGATTATGCTTGATTTGCGGAACCAGTCAACACTTCGCTAGGGACTGTTCTCAGCATCGAAAGAAAGCAGTGATGATTCATCAACCAGCCACATCAGCACCAGCCGGAGCACCCCAGGAAGAAATTGGAAAGAGTTCTCACATGCACCAGCCACTAGAAGCATCTCCACAAGTACTACCTGTCTGTCCGTATTGTCGCAGGCGAGGCCATATAGAGAACGAGTGTAGACGCAAAAGGAAATTATGCTTAGCTTGCGGATCCAGTCAGCATTTAAAGAAGGAATGCCCCGAACGTCGAAACAGAGCACCAATGAATAACCAACAAGCGTTACCAGCACCAAGGCCAGCCTCTCCAGCGTTGGAAGCACCTCAAACGAGAGTTGAAGGAGTAAGACCACCAGCCCCAAGAGGGAATCAGCCGAGGCCACCCTTGGCACCACAAACAACACTCTTCCAGCAGGCTCAACAGCAGCAGAGGAATCAACTGCAAGAACGTGAACAAACTCTATCGATGACTTTGGAAGACGCACAGACCCATGGAGTAGCTAATGCGCGAAATTGTTCATAGTTATCTGTTTATAGATTTGTTTTAATCTCGTGCCTATTGGTTCGTGACCTCAGCCTTAACCTATGTAATTTTGAAGATAGGCAACGGCTAGTGAGGTGCTCCAATTATCGAGCAACGGTAAGGTGTGCTACGTGTCATAACTATTTCGTAATTAAATTAAATACCGTGTTCTAGTCCTAATTGTCACGCCCCGGTCGAGCGGTTATCCCTGCAGCAGACACACAAGTTAGTAACAATTTGCATAACATAAAGCATACAGTTCTCTAGTTTCCTGTTCGTCCCTGCATCAAACAGTTAGGTATGCAAGAAGGCTAGCCTAGCATGCGCCCTAACTACATGATGGTCCCCTCCACGGGATTAGCAGTTGGGACGTACAAGCCCATCTCACTAATAGACAAGTCTACCCTCCCGTAAGTAAGGACGTTCTCGCCTCAGGGTATCTAGATCTCTTTTCGGCCGAACGATCCCCAGTGCCCCAGGGACCGCCCGAGAGATAATCCTTGTGCACAAGTTGTCCTGACCAACTGCATGAATGCAAGCTCCTATCAGAAAAATATGCTATCATGCAACTGATGAACAATGAACAAGCAAGTCTATCTCTTCTTTTCTCTTTACACATAGCCTAATAGCCACACCCTCCCGTAAGTAAGGACGTTCACGCCTCAGGGTGGACTATTAGTCTAGATCACAAGTTCACGCTATTCACCAAGTTTATCTTTTCACAAGCCAACAATAAAAACATATTCAAGCAAGCTAACTCTTAAACAAGTAACAAGCAAGAACAGTTCTTATAATTCTAGCATGCAAATTCTATCTCTTTGTGGACAAGCATTTGAGTAATCCAGTCTTAGCATACGATATTAAGAAATAAGTGCAAGCAATCCTTTTTACTTTTGTTATTAGCATGGCAAGGTTCTATCTCATTTCAGACAAGCATTTCTAGTTCTCTTATTAGGCAAGCAAGCAGATTCGTTTCAATGACAAGCTATGTGAGTTCTCTTATTAGCATACTGAGTCGGTTCTAGCATTCTTCTTATGAAACAATCTTATTAAGCAACAAGCATTCAAAAACTCAGATTCATTATTAAGGCATGCGAGAATCAGAGAATGCAGTTCTGCCCACTCACTTTGATTAATCGGTCGGGAACTCTCCGAGAAGACTTTCGTTCGAGCAAGCAAGGCGATCTCACTTGTACATAATGCCTACGCGGAGCGGGACACTACATACTTACCCACCAATAAAGAGTTTCGTCCTCAAAACTCAAGGAGAAACTCACGAAACCAACAAGCAGTGATAGTCCTCATCCCTCACCATCCCAAATCAAAACTCAGCAATCTAGAAATCATAAATCATATCCCAAGCAATGAAAATAAATCCAAAAAACTTTTGTGGCCATCTTTGAGAATATCTATGGACTTATTGTATGGAACGTTCACTGCAGCACAATCATAACTCAGAGTCAGAGGCAACAGAATGGGCAAAGAATCGAGTTGCTCTGATACCATTATGTCACGCCCCGGTCGAGCGGTTATCCCTGCAGCAGACACACAAGTTAGTAACAATTTGCATAACATAAAGCATACAGTTCTCTAGTTTCCTGTTCGTCCCTGCATCAAACAGTTAGGTATGCAAGAAGGCTAGCCTAGCATGCGCCCTAACTACATGATGGTCCCCTCCACGGGATTAGCAGTTGGGACGTACAAGCCCATCTCACTAATAGACAAGTCTACCCTCCCGTAAGTAAGGACGTTCTCGCCTCAGGGTATCTAGATCTCTTTCCGGCCGAACAATCCCCAGTGCCCCAGGGACCGCCCGAGAGATAATCCTTGTGCACAAGTTGTCCTGACCAACTGCATGAATGCAAGCTCCTATCAGAAAAATATGCTATCATGCAACTGATGAACAATGAATAAGCAAGTCTATCTCTTCTTTTCTCTTTACACATAGCCTAATAGCCACACCCTCCCGTAAGTAAGGACGTTCACGCCTCAGGGTGGACTATTAGTCTAGATCACAAGTTTACGCTATTCACCAAGTTTATCTTTTCACAAGCCAACAATAAAAACATATTCAAGCAAGCTAACTCTTAAACAAGTAACAAGCAAGAACAGTTCTTATAATTCTAGCATGCAAATTCTATCTCTTTGTGGACAAGCATTTGAGTAATCCAGTCTTAGCATACGATATTAAGAAATAAGTGCAAGCAATCCTTTTTACTTTTGTTATTAGCATGGCAAGGTTCTATCTCATTTCAGACAAGCATTTCTAGTTCTCTTATTAGGCAAGCAAGCAGATTCGTTTTAATGACAAGCTATGTGAGTTCTCTTATTAGCATACTGAGTCGGTTCTAGCATTCTTCTTATGAAACAATCTTATTAAGCAACAAGCATTCAAAAACTCAGATTCATTATTAAGGCATGCGAGAATCAGAGAATGCAGTTCTGCCCACTCACTTTGATTAATCGGTCGGGAACTCTCCGAGAAGACTTCCGTTCGAGCAAGCAAGGCGATCTCACTTGTACATAGTGCCTACGCGGAGCGGGGCACTACATACTTACCCACCAATAAAGAGTTTCGTCCTCGAAACTCAAGGAGAAACTCACGAAACCAACAAGCAGCGATAGTCCTCATCCCTCACCATCCCAAATCAAAACTCAGCAATCTAGAAATCATAAATCATATCCCAAGCAATGAAAATAAATCCAAAAAACTTTTGTGGCCATCTTTGAGAATATCTATGGACTTATTGTATGGAACGTTCACTGCAGCACAATCATAACTCAGAGTCGGAGGCAACAGAATGGGCAAAGAATCGAGTCGCTCTGATACCATTATGTCACGCCCCGGTCGAGCGGTTATCCCTGCAGCAGACACACAAGTTAGTAACAATTTGCATAACATAAAGCATACAGTTCTCTAGTTTCCTGTTCGTCCCTGTATCAAACAGTTAGGTATGCAAGAAGGCTAGCCTAGCATGCGCCCTAACTACATGATGGTCCCCTCCACGGGATTAGCAGTTGGGACGTACAAGCCCATCTCACTAATAGACAAGTCTACCCTCCCGTAAGTAAGGACGTTCTCGCCTCAGGGTATCTAGATCTCTTTTCGGCCGAACGATCCCCAGTGCCCCAGGGACCGCCCGAGAGATAATCCTTGTGCACAAGTTGTCCTGACCAACTGCATGAATGCAAGCTCCTATCAGAAAAATATGCTATCATGCAACTGATGAACAATGAACAAGCAAGTCTATCTCTTCTTTTCTCTTTACACATAGCCTAATAGCCACACCCTCCCGTAAGTAAGGACGTTCACGCCTCAGGGTGGACTATTAGTCTAGATCACAAGTTCACGCTATTCACCAAGTTTATCTTTTCACAAGCCAATAATAAAAACATATTCAAGCAAGCTAACTCTTAAACAAGTAACAAGCAAGAACAGTTCTTATAATTCTAGCATGCAAATTCTATCTCTTTGTGGACAAGCATTTGAGTAATCCAGTCTTAGCATACGATATTAAGAAATAAGTGCAAGCAATCCTTTTTACTTTTGTTATTAGCATGGCAAGGTTCTATCTCATTTCAGACAAGCATTTCTAGTTCTCTTATTAGGCAAGCAAGCAGATTCGTTTCAATGACAAGCTATGTGAGTTCTCTTATTAGCATACTGAGTCGGTTCTAGCATTCTTCTTATGAAACAATCTTATTAAGCAACAAGCATTCAAAAACTCAGATTCATTATTAAGGCATGCGAGAATCAGAGAATGCAGTTCTGCCCACTCACTTTGATTAATCGGTCGGAAACTCTCCGAGAAGACTTCTGTTCGAGCAAGCAAGGCGATCTCACTTGTACATAGTGCCTACGCGGAGCGGGGCACTACATACTTACCCACCAATAAAGAGTTTCGTCCTCGAAACTCAAGGAGAAACTCACGAAACCAACAAGCAGCGATAGTCCTCATCCCTCACCATCCCAAATCAAAACTCAGCAATCTAGAAATCATAAATCATATCCCAAGCAATGAAAATAAATCCAGAAAACTTTTGTGGCCATCTTTGAGAATATCTATGGACTTATTGCATGGAACGTTCACTGCAGCACAATCATAACTCAGAGTCGGAGGCAACAGAATGGGCAAAGAATCGAGTCGCTCTGATACCATTATGTCACGCCCCGGTCGAGCGGTTATCCCTGCAGCAGACATACAAGTTAGTAACAATTTGCATAACATAAAGCATACAGTTCTCTAGTTTCCTGTTCGTCCCTGCATCAAACAGTTAGGTATGCAAGAAGGCTAGCCTAGCATACGCCCTAACTACATGATGGTCCCCTCCACGGGATTAGCAGTTGGGACGTACAAGCCCATCTTACTAATAGACAAATCTACCCTCCCGTAAGTAAGGACGTTCTCGCCTCAGGGTATCTAGATCTCTTTCCGGCCGAACGATCCCCAGTGCCCCAGGGACCGCCCGAGAGATAATCCTTGTGCACAAGTTGTCCTGACCAACTGCATGAATGCAAGCTCCTATCAGAAAAATATGCTATCATGCAACTGATGAACAATGAACAAGCAAGTCTATCTCTTCTTTTCTCTTTACACATAGCCTAATAGCCACACCCTCCCGTAAGTAAGGACGTTCACGCCTCAGGGTGGACTATTAGTCTAGATCACAAGTTCACGCTATTCACCAAGTTTATCTTTTCACAAGCCAACAATAAAAACATATTCAAGCAAGCTAACTCTTAAACAAGTAACAAGCAAGAACAGTTCTTATAATTCTAGCATGCAAATTCTATCTCTTTGTGGACAAGCATTTGAGTAATCCAGTCTTAGCATACGATATTAAGAAATAAGTGCAAGCAATCCTTTTTACTTTTGTTATTAGCATGGCAAGGTTCTATCTCATTTCAGACAAGCATTTCTAGTTCTCTTATTAGGCAAGCAAGCAGATTTGTTTCAATGACAAGCTATGTGAGTTCTCTTATTAGCATACTGAGTCGGTTCTAGCATTCTTCTTATGAAACAATCTTATTAAGCAACAAGCATTCAAAAACTCAGATTCATTATTAAGGCATGCGAGAATCAGAGAATGCAGTTCTGCCCACTCACTTTGATTAATCGGTCGAAAACTCTCCGAGAAGACTTCCGTTCGAGCAAGCAAGGCGATCTCACTTGTACATAGTGCCTACGCGGAGTGGGGCACTACACTAATTGGGTTCAAACTAGCCCTAATAATGCTATCTAAGCCAAGTAGCCCTAATTTTGGGTGATGGGGTTTACACATCCATACCACCATAGCCGTGTCCAGACCCGTTTGTCCGTATCCTGATTCTACCACCATGTCAGCCATGTCGGCCTCGGGTGTCGTATCCAATCCATTCCTTAGTATCCTTTACATCACAGGTATGCACTCATGTTTCCGTGTCTGAGACGACCACAGTAAATCTCTAATCTCATCCGTGTATCCGACAACCCAGAACACGTTTATTCTATTCCTAATAAAAGATACACAGAAGCAATTCAAAACCCTAACCCTAACCCTAGCCCTAGCCCTAAACCAACTTCAATCCTCCCTTAGTCGCAGCCGTCGATTGACCACCATGGTCGAGCCTGTGCCTGGTCGTGACTCTTCCGTCTGAGCACCAAGCGCTTAAATCTGTCCAGGCCTTCTTCTGTCACGACCCGATTCCGTAGAATCGTTGAGGCGTTCCCCGAATTGTGACCGCCGTGCGGGCCTGGGGTTGCGCCCGCACAAGGCTTTAATGATTTACATAACAAGCACATATTCAGAGTACGCAGATAAATTGAAATACAAATTTGAAACATGGAAAAGTTCTCTTTATTGATAATGAACATCTATTACAAACTCCTGAACGAGTCAACTAGATTGCCGCACGGGCTTACAAAACTGTTGACTCAAAATGAGATAGCAGTCCTGTACATTACATCCCTTTACTAAACTTCAAAATGATATAGACCTCCAGGCTGGACGACAGCTTTGCCACGGAGCTGCATTGTGTATATAGAGTTGCAAGCTCCTGCTTCAAAATGCGGCACGATCTGAGGATGCGCCAAAAGTTGGACTGGATCGGGAAGACGACTTTGGCTCCTCGCTCGGTTCGCCTTAGTACGGAGAACCTGTTTCAACGAGGGTCAGTATGTCGAAATATACTGGTGAAGGCGAGCTAACCGAACTATACCAATCAACACGTTATTTTAATGAAGCATGCATATTTTTGTGGGTTTCTATCTTGCCTTAGTTCATTTACAAGTAAGCAGCATATAGAATTTACTGAAATGAACGTGCCACCGTTCGGTGGATTTTACCTGTCCGTCTGAAAGACCTGTATAATACTTACCATGTCTTCCCTGCCACGAAGACACAAGTTAGTTTGAGGTTTAAATATACATGTTGGGATCACTGGCTGGAAGACATTATGGACGAGTTATAGTCGTTGAACGAGGACGGTGTGCAACGAAGCACGTGAGGTGCTACACGCTATCCCGTTCGCACGTGAGACTATCATGAAGTTCTGCCCGGACCGGATCGGTGCCAGTGCCCCAGCAACCATCCGCAGGAACCCGTTGACCTTGTGCACAAGTTGTCCGTGATCAATCGTTCATGATACGTTAACGTTGATGCAGTTGAGGCAATATGAACATGAGATAAGCAATATTGCATGATTTATTTTGTATAGTCTTCCTGACAGTTTATTTCATAACAAGTATATTCCATACTTAGCATAATTTATGGAAGAAGATGCATTCTAGCAAAACTTGAAGCATGTATAGAATATTCCAAACGAACAAGCATGCAAATGAGTAACCGTTTTTAAGTTAAATGACAAGCATAATAATCCAAGTCTATTCCATTTTATCTTCGTATCTTTTAGTTATTACTTGGTATCGTCTGATCGGGGAAACAAGAATACAAGAGTTTTTGGCATGGAGACTTGGAAGCAGGGCTAGCTAATCAGGATGGTAGCCACTCACTTAGATGGTTGGAAGGGAGAAGGAAAGAGGCGCTTCAACACTCCGCTCGTAAGCCGCCTACTGCTCGTTCACCTGCATCATGACAGCTCGATCAATACCTTTTCCACTCTTTCCAATCTCAGAATTGAAGTGCAGTTCAATGAACGAAAATAATAAAATCCACCAAAATCGTTCAAGGAAAACAAGCAAATCCGAAAACCAACTCAAGGCAACAAAAGCAACAAGCGACATCGAAACCTGAGGCAATAAAAGATAACAGCGGAGAGGTCCCTCCTGACTCTGCCGCTAAGTCGATCCCAGGGGCACGGTCCACTGAATATGGGAATCGATTCCGAAGAAACAAATCCATAACAAAGACGAGTTCTTGTTTTAATCTATCCCGATCGAACGATACCATCTTGTGTTTCTTAGCCGCGCTCCTCGAATAAGAGGAACGGGGCGCTACATCCTTCCCAACTTATTGGAAGTTTCGTCCCAAAACTTAGGAATATTACTTACCGTTAGGGAACGTGATGTTGAACAGAATATTTTGGACAGTCTCGAATTCTATGGTTTGAGTCACCACAAATGAGATATTGCCCGAGTTTCTTGCGACACCGGCTCTGTGCCCTGATTTCTTACAGAAATTGCACGAAGGCCCTGGGTTTCCTCTTTGGGGACCGCCGTAGTTAGGGCACTTTGTTGCGGTGTTTCCTGTATCGTTGCCTTGACATTTATGATTGTAGGTATGCACAGCGCCGGTAGAAACATGAGGATATTGCGGTTCAAGTGATAGAGCATGATTCATGACTTCACGCATTGTCCCGTATTGATGAACGACCACGTACGCATGGATGGAAGGGCGCAAACTACCTTCAAACCTTCTAGCTCGACTCGCTACATCAGGTAAATAGGCCCTAACGAATTTGGGAAGTCGATTGAATTTGGCAGAATACTGCTTAACTGTCATGCTGCCTTGCCTCAGTTGCACGAACTTGTTTTCCATCTGACGTTGTACTGGAGGGGGTATAAACTCCTCTTCAAATGCGGCACGAAAAGTCGTCCACGAGATCGCCTCCTCTCTATGGTCAAATTGAAGAGATAGTCGATGCACGTCCCACCAATCGTGTGCGTTGAGACGGAGCTGTAGTTGAGTGCAGGCGACACGCTTCTCTTCGGGGATCACCAGCAGAGCGAAGTGGTCTTCAAGTTTGGTCAACCAATCTAGAGCCACAATTAGTTCCTCAGTCCCGTTGAATGGGGTGTTGCAAACTTTCTTGAAGTGGCCAAAGTCGAAGGCAGTCACTTCCCTCGGCCTTGGAATTTACGGTGTCTCAACTTCAAGCATGGGCTGTTCCATCGGAGTCGTTGCTGTTGCAGCGGAATGGTTGGAATCCAAAGTCTGAACGATCTATTGCAGAGCATCTACCTGCTTCTGTTGGAATGAGAATCGGGTCTCTAGATTGCTTTCGAACTTGGCTTGGCGAGCATCATCTCTTTGTCGTTGTGCTTCTAACATTTGCATTATCCGCTCAAGCGGATCGACTTGAGATATGCCTCGCTGGCTCCGAGAGCTTCCCGAAGTGCCCGAACTACTTTCTTGGCCTTGCGTTTCGTCCGGTGCAAGCGCTGCAGATTGCGCTGGTGCCATTCCTTCAAAAGAAGGTAAATTACATTAGGATCATAATGTATTATGGACTTATTGCATGAACGTATCTCATTTTGGCCTAGCGAGTTTAAGAGTTCGTACATGAATTTGATCGTTAAAGGAACTTTTCCAGTGCGAGAGTCTAAGGAACTTGAATCTGTGCTCTGATACCATTATGTCATGACCCGATTCCGTAGACTCGTTGAGGCGTCCCCCGAATCGTGACCGCCGTGCGGGCCTGGGGTTGCGCCAGCACAAGGCTTTAATGATTTGCATAACAAGCACATATTCAGAGTACGCAGATAAATTAAAACACATATTGAAACATGGAAAAGTTCTATTTATTGATAATGAACATCTATTATAAACTCCTGAACGAGTCAGCTAGATTGCCGCACGGGCTTACAAAAGTGTTGACTCAAAATGAGATAGCAGTCCTGTATATTATATCCCTTTACTAAACTTCAAAATGATATAGACCTCCGGGCTGGAGGACAGCTTTGCCACGGAGCTGTATTGTGTATATAGAGTTGCAAGCTCCTGCTTCAAAATGCGGCGCGATTTGAGGATGTGCCAACAGCTGGACTGGATCGGAAAGACGACTTTGGCTCCTCGCTCAGTTCGCCTTAGTGCGGAGAACCTGTTTCAATGAGGGTCAGTATGTCAAAACATACTGGTGAAGGCGAGCTAACCGAACTATACCAATCAATACGTTGTTTTAATGAAGCATGCATATTTTTGTGGGTCTCTATCTTGCCTTAGTTCATTTATAAGTAAGCAGCATATAGAATTTACTGAAATAAACGTGCCACCGTTCGGTGGATTTTACATGTCCGTCTGAAAGACCTGCACATTACTTACCATGCCTTCCCTGCTACGAAGACACAAGTTAGTTTGCAACAAGTTTAAATATACACGTTGGGATCACTGGCTGGAAGCCATTATGGACGAGTTATAGTCGTTGAACGAGGATGGTGTGCAACGAAGAACGTAAGGCGCTACACGCCATCCCGTTCACACGTGAGACTATCGTGATATTCCGCCCGGACCGGATCGGTGCCAGTGCCCCAGCAACCGTCTGCAGGAATCCGTTGATCTTGTGCACAAGTTGTCTATGATCAATCGTTCATGATACGTTAACATTGATGCAGTTGAGGCAATATGAACATGAGATAAGCAACATTGCATGATTCGTTTTGCATAGTCTTCCTGACAGTTTATTTCATAACAAGTGTATTCCATACTTAGCACAATTTATGAAAGAAGATACATTCTAGCAAAACTTGAAGCATGTATAGAATGTTCCAAACGAACAAGCATGCAAATGAGTAACCGTTTCCAAGTTAAATAACAAGCATAATAATCTAAGTCTATTCCATTTTATCTTGGTATCTTTTAGTTATTACTTGGTATCGTCTGATCGGGGCAACAAGAATACAAGAGTTTTTGGCGTGGAGACTTGGAAGCAGGGCTAGCTAATCGGGATGGTAGCCACTCACTTAGATGGTTGGAAGGGAGAAGGAAAGAGGCGCTTCAAGACTCCACACGTAAGCCGCCTACTGCTCGTTCACCTGCATCACGAACTGCTCGATCAATACCTCTTCCACTCTTTCCAATCTCAGAATTGAAGTGCAGTTTAATGAACGAAAATAATGAAATCCATCGAAAATGTTCAAGGAAAACAAGCAAATCCGAAAACCAACTCAAGGTAACAAAAGCAACAAGCGACATCGAAACCCGAGGCAATAAAAGATAACAGCGGAGAGGTCCCTCCTGACTCTGCCGCTAAGTCGATCCCAGGGGCACGGTCCACTGAATATGGGAATCGATTCCGAAGAAACAAATCCATAACGAGGACGAGTTCTTGTTTCAATCTATCCCGATCGAACGATACCATCTTGTGTTTCTTAGCCGCGCTCCTCGAATAGCAGGAACGGGGTGCTACATCTTCGGCCGACTATATATCCCTCTGCGGCCAAGCTTCCAGCGGAGCCACCCCCGTTCTCGACTTCAACCGCCGTGTAGGTCGTCCGATCAACTGTCGATCTGGCACCAGCGGCTAGATCTGGCTCGGCATCCACTATCGTCGGGGTCAGCGCCACGACTGAATCGAGTTCGGCCAGATCTCTCCTCCTCCGGATCGGTGCCGCACCGACGTTGCCTTCCCTCTAGAGGCATGCCCCCTTAGGATCTGACTCTGAACATCCTGTGCACGGAGCCTCCACGCCAGCGCCTCCGCTGCCTGCGTAGAGTCAGCACCGACGAGCCACGCTCCCGATGATCGAGTCATACCCCTTTGTAAGTCCCTCCTTCGTTCTCTCTCTTCCTCTCTCCTTTTTCTTCTTCTTCTTCTTCTTCTTCTTTTTATTTTTGTTCTTTTTTTCCCTTTGTATTCTCTCTCTTCTGTGAGTAAAGAGAAGAGGTGGTTTATATTTAATATATTTTTATAGAGTTTAATTTAAGGTTAATAGTTTGGCTTCAAGTCCAGTGATTAATAAGGTGTACGGGGGAGTTTGGCCTGCGTGACATTTTATAAACAAAAATAGATTTGGGTATATATATTTAAATATATAGGTTTTGGTATAGCCATAGGATTAAGACAACTATTGGTTTCTTTCTATAATAAAGGTAGGGTTCAGTCAACGCTCAGTCGAGTGTTTAGACCACGTACCTATATTATGGAAGGAGTTGGATTTAGTGGGTCGGGTCTGATACATAATAAAATAAAATAGATTTTTGGACCTTAAATGTTTTAAATTATACATAAAGGGCTTTAAAAGTCCAATAGGCTTTTTGAAATAAATATAGTTTTGGGTTTTAAATAAATAGACTCTTAAAATATTTAATATGCCGAGATTATATTAAATCTGGGCTGGGCTATTATTAAATATATATTGGGCTTTTAAAATAATATAACTATGGGCTTATATTTAGTATTATTTGTAATATAATTGAATTTTTGGGTATATATATATATATATATATATATATATATATATATATATATATATATATATATATATATATATATATATATATATATATATATATAATTCAATGGACTTATATAATAAGTAATGCTAATAGATTTTTTTATATAAGTACTTTTAAAATAGGTTTATCTATAAGTATATTCTAAATGGGCTTTTATGAATAATAAATAAACCCTTCACTTAGGTAAACTTGGTTATTTTGAAAAATAGCTAATTTGTCTATTTTTATGTCTCTTTGCGGGACGTTACGGACTCAGTATCTTCGTCTCAAAATTTGTGTCGAACTTCAATTCTGGACTTCTTTATATCGAATCTAGCTATTTGGACTACTCTGGACTCATTGGGACTGTCTGTTACATCATTTAAGGTCATCTAGAGTAGTGTGGCATTTGTACCTATTCTGTGTCGACGTGTTCGTATCGCGCACGTCGACTCCAACTAAACTGAGGCAAGTACATTATACTTTTGATTTATCTTTATATTATAAATGCTATTATTCATTCTTGTTAGTTGTTTGACACTATGATTCGTGCACATAAACGGCTTGTCTTGTTTAATAATTGAGCTATAAACGTGTCATGACTAGTGATTATCTGAATTTTGATGCGTGAGCATCTGGGTCGTGATACGTGTTTATCCTATCGTGATTTTGTGAGCATCTGTGTCTTGATTTGTGATTGTCCATATTCGTAACATGTGTTTATCTGTATCATGATTCGTGATTATCCGTTCTTCGTGAGTCATCATTATCTATTTTCGTAATTAGTGATTACATATTCTTCGTGACTGACATGAGAGAGAGAGAGAGAGAGAGAGAGAGAGAGAGAGAGTCGGACGGGAGAATACACTAGTAAACATACCTATTTTCCTATTCGATTTGATAGATAGCAGCCGTACACTTCACGTATGACGTGTCGAATTAGCCTAGCCCCTATATGTCGAACCCTATATTCTAGTCACACAATATTACTATTATTGTCAAATCTTGATATTTGTGTTCTAGTTTTACTTGCTTACATGTTCCACTTTACATTATTGTTTACATGTTGCCAGTTTTCATGTTGTCAGTTTCTTATTTCTATTTGTTTTCATTACATGATGTCATTACCTGCTAGTCTAGTTTCCCTATTGTACAGTTTTTTTTATATCATAATAGATTTATAATGCATTGTGTAGGTTCATAGTTGTAATTTTACTTTGCTCCAATCCTGACTGGATACGTTAAAAATATTAGGAATGTTGTGCCCCATACTCTTGGACTTCTGGACGATGCTATAGTTGAGACCGTTCTTTCACCCTAGACCATGAGATGACCTATTGGAGAGATCTAGATTAGTATTTCTCTATTTTCAGTATTTTTACTAGTTTTATTTTCTTTAGTTATTGGCTGGATTTGTCTCCGAAATATTATTTGGCTTGTATAAGCACTTGTAGATTTCTAGATTTGTGACTTTTATAGTTTGGTGATATTATATTTAGATTTATCTTTCCTTATTCATATCTTTCTTTAGAATGTTGTGATTTGAGTACATAATGAAACTGTTGGATTTTTATTGATTATTGAGGTCTAGTTTGCGTTCTACCACCGATACTGCGGTGTATGCTGAACGTACCCACGTACTCGTGCCCGATCATCCGGACGTGGGTCATGACACAAGTCAAAAAGAAGGTTTTGGTGCACTCTGCTGCTTTGTGTACTGAGTTGGGATATAAGACACACAACAGTAGAGGGTAAACTTGAAGGCAAAGGCTACTTGTTATTGTGTACAAAGTTGGGATGTTTTTTTTATATGTGTGGACATGATATCTTTAGTTAATACATATACAAGAGTATTGTTGGATTGTCCCATATTAAATGTTTTAATTTTTGCAGGAAATGGAGGGTCCAACTCTCCCAAATTTTACCCTACCATTAGTCGGGTAGTGGCTTCCAACGTCACAAGTAAGAAGGGCCTGATAAGAATTTTTTTATTATATGACAAATGAAGACTTAGATTGCCTGTCAATGTTAAAAAAAAAATACCCCCCCAGCAACTGAAAATGAAGGAGAAGCTGCAAGTACAGGTGGTACCGCTGATATTAATCAAGAAGGCAGCAACCCATCAATCCTGCAGACTCATACTTCGTGGATACAATGGAACCCCTAACACAGCCCATCACCCCTACAAATCCCAACAATGAACCACAAGCCATCAACCACTTATAGTCCTTTAACCTCTCAGAACCTATTTAACTCTCAGAACCCATTCAACTCTTACAACCTATTTGAGACTAACAATCCAGAGTACATTAATGGAATTGAAGCAGAAGAAAATATTGCATATGAGAAAGAAGAAGAACATGATCCAAGTGATGCAAATGAAGAGGATGACATCTTAGAGATTGTAAGCAAAGCCCTTAGAGATTCAACTGAGTTAAAGAAGTTTTGTGTTGATACTTTAACCTGTATAATATCGAAGATAAAGAAGGTGAAGATCAACCACATATTGTTGACAATTTGTACCTCTATTAAGAGTGGCCTACTATAGAGAAGTGCAGAGACTACATCAGAGATCTGGCTATACATCAATATTTTGATGTAAGGCAGGAGAAGAAAAAGAAGAAAATCCAGAGCTACATATACAAAGATACCAACTGTATGTGGAGAGTATTATTCTACGCTTCATGACAAACAAACCTTTAGGTGTAGGAAGGGTTTTTTTTTCATACTTGTAAAAGTATGCATGGTTTGAATCACCCCTTAGCCAATGCTAGATGGGTTGCAAGGGTTATGCTAGAGACATTTAAGGCTCACCAGAATAACAAACCTTGATACGAGATCCTTGCAAAGCACATGGTCAAGATCTCCTATTGGACTGCCTGGAATGCTAGACATATTTATTTAGACAAGGTGATGGATAATTTTGAAGAAAGCTATAAGAAGACTCTTGCTCCGTGCTTGCATATATTGAGAACAAACCCTAGTAGTATAGCCTCAATTGTTAGAAATCCGGACATTGAGGAGTTTACCCATTTGTGTCTTGCATATTATCAGATTTTAGAAGGCTTTGTGATGGATTGCATATCCACTCTAGGGCTAGATGGGTGTTTTATTAAGGGTAAATATAGTGGGGTTTGTTTGTATATATATTATGTCTAGATGGGAACGATGGTTTGTTCCTAATTGCTATATATATTTGTAAGAATGAATGTAGGCAGACATGGACATATTATTTTAATGCTTGTCGCACATCACTTAATGCAACATCCAAGGGCTTTGACCATTATATCAGATAGACAGAAGGGTCTAATTGAAGCTGTCAATGATATTTTTAGGGATGTGAATTATTCTCATAGATTTTGTTTTAGGCATATGTACAAGAACTTCAAAAGGTCTCACACATGAGCAAATTTGGAGATGATTACTTGGTCAACAACAAAATCATATACGGAGGCTGACCTAAAAATTGGATGGATTAGCTAGAAAAAGCCAAGCCTGAAGCTAAAGAGTGGATGGAAAGAGAAGATGTGATCCATTAGGCAAGGTCACGCTTCGACACTTCTTCAAAATGTGAATACATTACAAAAAAATTAGTGAACTTTTCAATACTTAGATTCTAGATCTTAGGGTGTTACCTGTTTGTACGTTTAGTGAAAAATATCACCTTATGATGATGAAATAATTTTTTGATGGGATAATTCAAGGTAACATGTGGAATGATGTAATAGTTCCTAGGGCTTTAATCATTTTGAAAGATCACACCCATTTGTATAAAAGTTACCTACTGACTTCTTGTGCACTATCATAGACACCAAAAATATGTCAGGGAATATGGACATGAGAAAGCATACATGTAGCTGTTGTACGTGTGTGGCAGATAATAGGCATGCCATGTGTTCTTGCAAAGTGGTTCATAATAAAGAGAGGGACTGGGGCAAGTAATGTACTCTACTTATTCAGTTTCATGTTGTTTTCTATTTCGAATTTTCTCATAAGTTCTTCATAAGAATGTTTTGTTATAATATTTAGGTACGTGAATCTATATCATCATATTAAGAAATACAAAGTTGTCTATGCTGACTACATCAGACCAATTAACCATGATACATTGTATGGGAGAGGTACTCTATAACAAGTATTTTGTGATTCTTTTATAGTTGTAATTATTATTTAATACCTCAAATTAACATATTTTGTGATTTAATATAGTCACCTTTGTTTGCCATCACAAGTGTTGGAAGAACTTGGTTGAATACAAACAAAAGAAGTACAAAAAAATCCTAGACAGGAGATCTAAGTACAATATTTTTTTATCTAGGAAATGTGACGATGGAGATCGAGTACTGCTGCGACTCCTTTACTCCGTTGATGGTCCGATGAGGGAATAAAGATGCTCTCTTCTCTTTTCTCTCTCTTGAGCTTATGCACACGTACGATACTCGCCCCATACTTGTGGGTGTGCTACCCTACTACTTATAGCCATCATGATGAGTAGTACCAGCCCGACTGCTTGGTTGCGAGCTGGAGGGAGGTTGAAAACCTTCATCATTGTCCTTGGAATCGGGACAACACCATCCTAGGCCTCCATTACAGGAAAGTCGCCAAACTAAAGAGATATCATGTTGGTAGTGACTGTCTTGTCGTCGAAGTCCAAGGTAAGGGCTTTGGTATCAAGCAAGCGCTGGATGTTTCGCTTTAGTGTATAGCAATCATTCATTGAATGATGGACGTACCGGTGGTAGTAGCAGTACTTAGGATCATCGACCTTATCTGCCTTCTCAAGACGTTTGACGTCGGAAAGTCGAAGCTTGTTGCCCTTCATCAATATGTCAAAGATTGCCATATCGTCCTCATCTTCGAAGGAGTAAGTTTTCTTCGATTTTGGAGGCTCTGCAGGCTTCTATTCAGACTTCTTAGCTAGATTGGCAACAAGGGCTTGCTTTTCTTTGCCATCATGGACATTGCTGCCACTATTGTTGGAAGGTTATCTTCCTCTATCGTCGATGATGGGAATTTGTATGCCTAGCAGTCGAGCATCATTTACCTTTCTTTCATCGCCGACAGCATTTATGTTGAACGTCGTCCAGTCTTTGAACTAAGTGTCGTCCATCCAGAGCCTGACTGCTTGCAATAAATTCTTTCGGCATGTGTTCATCAACATGGACTCAGGATTATCGGGGGGCAACTTCAGCACGTCTTGCCTGTATCGTGGACTCAGGATTGCGTGAATGTCGCCAGTGGGTGGAGCAGTTGCATTTGAGTCCCCATTGGTCCCAGGATCCAGACTTGTCTTACCTAAAATCCTTGGTGGTTGTGAGGCCATATTTGCCTTGATCTCCAGCATTGTCTGGGTCAAGGCTTGCATTAACGCGCTTATGGTTTGCATCATGACCTCGAGGGTCTCAAGGCATTGTCGATCGCTGGGGCCTTCGTGATCATCCCCTGTCATGTACAATGTTCTCATGTGGGGAGAGATGGATGTGACGGTTGATGTTGCATTTTCTTTCTCGGACTCTTGTAGTGAATAGTCCCCAGGGAACATTGGCAGTGATGCATACTCTTCGGATTCGTAGAAATTTGCGTCTTCCTGGTGAGGGTGGCTACTCCCACGAATCTCAGCGTCAGATCCTTGGAAATCTCCATCTCCTCGGAATATTGGGTATTGTAGAGTTCTGAGGGATCACTACCCCCACCTGTAGAGTCATCCGGGGTCTCTACCCCCAACAGTTGATAATTTTTTTAAAGTGCATACCCAGGAATACTCCTTCTATGGGCATCGTGGCTTGCCTCTGGTTCCTTGATGCGTTGGTTGAGAGTGAATGATTGGATGTGCTAGACTTTCGACCTCCCCTCGTGGAAGGGGACTTCCAAGCAGAGTAACATGAGGCGGAGGGAAGCTCTTCCTCCTTTCGTGTTTTTACCTGCTCTCCGGAATGCTGTCGGACGGGTGCTCTTGGTTGTAGTCGTTGGAATACCGACTGCCTGTCTGCAGGTGCTGCTACCTTGGCACAACAACAGCTGATGACGATGTTGGCACAGTGATGCCCTGGAGAGGATATGTCACGCCCCAGATCCAGAATACTTAAGAGCGGGAGAATGACTTAGCCAACCACACCTTGCAGAATACCGAAGAAACCCATAATATATTAAGGTTGTCTAAAGACATGGGGGTGCATACTACAATCAGGTCTCCTAGGGTCAAGAATTTCTATATCTCAATCATTCAATCAAGTAGCAATAACATAGAACGTTTCAGAATAAGTAGTAAGACATCCCAAACATCGCATCAGAATATTCTTAGAGGTCTAGCAAGACAAAATTGATAAGCCAAATACAAGGTCAAAAGTATACATGACAGTGAGTCAACTGCAGCCTGAATATGTTATAGTTATGTAGGGAACTAGTGTCTAGATTTGCCGGCTAACAGGTGCTGGTTGGCTAAATGCCCAATAGAATATAGTTCATAAAAGACGAGCAGTGAATAAATAAATACACTCGTGTCCCTCAACATCCATCTTTCGAGTGCGTGCCATCAGTGAGGGAAAAGTAAGTTCGATCCTCAGGTGATGGCTCTAAACATGGCCATACAAAACTAGTGGGGTCAGACCCCAAATAGCAAGTATCACAAAGGAAGCACGAAATAAAGAAACAAAACCAGCTCTATAGCATGAGATATGAGAGCCAACAATAAATAACATGTCTTATCCATAACATGATATGACACCCCTTCACCAAACAAGGACATGAAGTGCCTTTTTACATCAAGATAGAATACGTCCCTTGATTATGGTCAAGCTGAAATAACTCTGCGTCAAAGTTTTAATCCACAACCTATCATATCACAACAACAAAATCCAACAACTAAATAAGGATATAAGTTGTACAATCATGCTACAATAGTCTATGTCCCTAATTCCACTTAACAGAAGGCATAATACATAATATGAGATATTACATAGGAGAGAAATAATTTAGCTTCAGTCCATGGATTATCGTAACATAACGACTCAACCCAACAACCAAACAAGGACATGGATTGAATCATCATGCCACGACAGTCCACTTTCCTGGCTAGACATGCATTACAAGAAATTTAAACGGCCAATCATGTATTACGTCTTGATATGTGATCTCTGGGTTATCCCAGAAATGCAATACATAAGTATCCTCATATCATGCCCTAATCAAGCATGGCTAACTGAACCAATGATATATGAGCAAGACCATATGTATAAGATACACCAGTCCCTTGTAAGGACATTGATCTAATTAACAATTAGTAACTATTCCAGGCTTTCTATAGGAAAGATACTGGCTCGGTCTTATAATTAGATCAGATACTGCACTCCACTAGTGCAGATAATATACAGTATCCGAGGTGGCCAGCCTTTACTCCCAGCTAATTTAGGATGGCTTGACATGCACGATCTTGTGATACCGTTCCATCCCAATGCTCTACAAGTTAAGTTGTCTAGTTTACCCTAGGTTAATAGAATCTCATGCCGTGGTCACATGAACATTATTCTTAGATATCGTACTTTAAGTATGGGCACTCTTGATACGAACTCATATTATTACTCACAAGTTAAATATGGATTTACCCAAGTGTGATGCAATAATCAATATTATCCAGCCACAACTAAAGTCACTGTCTGACTACCAAATCCGTGCATGGAAATAATTGCATATATTACGTAGCAGGAGTATGTGGCATGACGGCTCACTATATATATCAAGTAGCACTCTCGGTGTGATCAAGTGTATCAGCACAGATACAATAGTCAGGGCAAGAACAAGTTCTGGTATGAAGGTTAAAGTCAGGATCATGGACAAGTTATCAAGTAGCAAGTCATTCAGGACATGACAGTTAATTATTGGTCATATTAATTATCATTTTATTATATTGATAGATTAGAATAAGAGTAGTGCGAGAACTCCTTGAGATCAGATCCACAATCCTTAAGCCAAAAAAGGACCGGGATTGCATACCTTCCCCCGAGTTGAACTACGCCCTTATTCTATCCAACGTATAATAAGGTGATAAAGGGAAATTAGTAAGTGCATATAAGGCCATATTTACAGGGCTCATGTCAGGTACTTAGTCAATTTAGCACATGGTCACATCTAGGTCATACAAATCCTTTCTAAGTTTAACATATAGCATCACAATCATTCAATCAAACGAGAATATTTTTAAACCAAGCAAGTACTCAACGTGTGCATGAAATAGTAAGCACATAGCCAGTGTGCCGTATGAAGTTGAGGTCGCATGGATATCAAAGCCGCATGCAGTCGTGGGGCGCATGGGTGGGGCAAGGTCCACTCTTTGGAACAAGTGCTAAAGTGATGGACAATAAATACAAGTTAGAAATATGACATAAAGTGATGTATGTGACTGATGTGACATACAATAAAGTGTGTCAGAAGAACAAGACACAATCATGAAAAGATAAGCCAATACGGTGATGAGTCATGCGTTCAAAGAAATATGAAACACATATCTCAAGGCCGCATGGATGACGAGGCCGCATACACACTTGGCAGCATAAAAATCTTTGGACTTAGTAAAATTCATTCATTCAAGTTTTATGCATTTGGCCAAGGGGCACATGTGCAGATTTTAGTCATGTGTCGAACAATATGGTCGCATGCTGACTTTGGAGCGAGAAGTCCAGGCCGCATGCTAAGTGTGCCGCATGAAGCTTATTCGTCCCAGAACAATATATTTCAGCCATGAAAGTTCAGAAAACCCAAGTTTTGTTCCTTCAAGGGAAACCTCAAACGAAGTCCAAATCCAACAAAGTAAAGCTCTAAACTCGTCAAAATCAAATGCTCATCAACATAGAACAACAAGTTTTCAAAAACAACAAATTTTTAGATATCAAAACCCAAGAAAACTTAAGAACACATAAAAAGCTCTAAACTAAAAAATGTAGATCTACACTAATTCATCCACCAAAACCGAAAATATCAAGTTCTAAATGTAAGAAGAATCACATAACAAACCTAAATGACTCATAAAATAGAAAGTTTTTTTTATTTTCATGCAAGGTGTACTTGCCTATGGAGGGAGAGAGAACCTAAGAGAGAGAATAGAAAAAAATAATGAGGAGAGAGAGAAAGAGAGAGAGTATGTGTATTTTGGTTTATATAGGGATGGTTTGGATTCACTTAACCAATGGTTCAAGTCATGACCAAGCCCTGATCTCAAAATAAACAAGAACCAAATTTAAAAGAAAATTGTTTGGCCTCCAACCAACCTGACAATCATGCTAGCAAGCAAGAATATGTTCCAAATACGTATATCAAGAACAGAGAGTGACATGAATCCTCACATGCTGTAGTTATTTTTGTCGTTTTGTGCTTGTGATTGATCATGTTGCATAAGTCAAGCGAGGGGTGATTCACCTTTACACCCTCCTTATGAGCACGGTAGACCGAGCACATGGGTATGTAGGTGTTGTCTTTTCTTCCTGACCTGGGGTTTGTACAAAAAAATTTCCTGGGTCATTAGTGGAAGACTTTCGAGACCGATCATGTCCGTTGCCATTGCGGGCTGGACGCTTGGGTCGGTTCTATACAGCTTCTCGTCAGGGGCACGCATTACAGTTAGCCGTGCCTGTTGATGGTCTGTCGGATGAGTACTCGCTTGAGTTTGGCGAGCTCGCACTGCCTAAACTTCCTCGTTCTAGCACGCACTAGTGCATAGTATGAAGAGTCCAAGTTTATATCTTTCCCTTTCTCAACATGGCGTGTCGAATCATCGCAGCATGAGATTCGGTCGAAGACTGAATTTCTGTTGCCGTCGAGGCAGCATATAGACTTTTGCCTGCGGTTGGTGCTTGATGCTGCATGAGCCCTCTTATGCGGTCTTTGTTGTGGCTGCATGGAACCTGTCTTAGCACTCAAACTCATAGCATCGTAATATTTTTCTCTGCCAGAGCTCAAGAGCTGAGCACTTTTCTTGTCAGAAGAGGCTGCCGTATGAGTGGAAAAAGCTCGTGTGGACGCATGATCCATAATCGGGAGAGGTGCAGTGGCCTTGGCTACCCATGTCCTACGGGTCTTATTAGGCTTTGCCAGCCTTGGCGAAGCACTGCCCTCAGAGAGCATTTTCTCGAAGGCTTGCTAGTCGTAGCGTACAACTAGCATCTTTTAGGTTGAACCCAGCTTCGACACGTCGGACTGTGTCACGACCTTCTCATCGGAGGAGAATAATGTCCCCACCAGAGTTGCCACCTTATTTTCATCACAAGTGTTGGAAGAACTTGGTTGAATACAAACAAAAGAAGTAAAATAAAATCCTACACAGAAGATCTAAGTACAATATTTTTTTTATCTGGGAAATATGATAATGAAGATCGAGTACTGCTGCGACTCCTTTACTCCATTGATGGTCCAATGAGGGAATAAAGATGCTCTCTTCTCTTTTCTCTCTCTTAAGAAGAAAGCATCTTTATTCTGCAAGTCCCTATCATCCAAATATTTCTGAATTCTTACTAGCACCGTCCAAGCTCAACCAACCAAACTCTAGCGTGATGCCCTCTTCTCTTTTCTCTTGCTTGAGAAGAGAGCGTCATGCAAGAGTTTGGTTGGTTGATCTTGGACGATGATAGTGAGAATTCAGAAATAGTTGGATGATAGGGCCTTGCAGAATAGTTGTTGCGCTTAGGATGTGCAATGCTTGGAGCGTGTGTTGGATCTTGCTAGAGAGTGGATTGAGTCAAAACACAAACTGAATTGGGTCAGGTAGAAAGATCATCAGTGGGGAATTATCATATTTGAAAATAATGCTTATGCGAATAGGTTATGGGATGAACGTCAGGATCTGTTCAGTCGAGAGTGAAGCGCTGAATGTCTCGAACATGAAGATACTCTTGTAACTTATCCAAATTTGCTATCTCCAAGCTCGACCGAAATGCATATATTTCAGGAACGTCTTAAATATGTGTATGATCCAAACTAAGCGATATGTTGAATTCAAATTAAGGTGCAAGGAGGATATGAGAATATAGAATTTGTGCGAGCATTCAGCACGAGCGAGATATTGATTCTGGATCAAGGGAATATGAGTTACATGGAGCGGAGTTATGAAATGGTCAAGCGGCATACGAGAAAGGAATGTGGACTGGTTTGGTTCGAGGACGAACCTTATTCTAAGTGGTATATTATGTAATATCCCGCAACCGCATAATGCATTACGCCGAGTCAGATTAAACAAGACAATGGTTGGTTATATTTTGATTTATTGGATTTGGAAGCAAGTATTGATTTGAGTTGGTTTTATGTATAGATCATGTGCGGAGTTCGATAAAATCATGTGTTCGTTCAGAGTAGTACATGGATAGCGGGACTTGGAGCGATAATGCCGTCTTTCTTAGTCCGATCGGTCGAATAATTTGGAAAGCATAACCTGCTTGCATGGTCATATCAATTGAGTAGATCGTACTTCACATCAGACCATGGATTCAAATGATCGGCCGTATCGACAAGACAAAGTGCTTAGCGGATTCAACTTGGTGAGTGGGCTTTGTCCCTTCTCCTCTACTCCTTCATGCCTGATAATACAAAAAATACGTAATATCTTGGACACTTGGACTGGAACATGGGAACACAGTACAGTGGCATGCATATAGTGTGCGTCGTTTAGATGTATAGAATTTGTGGCTTGAGTTAGACTTATGTTTGGGTAGTTGGAGCTTGAGTGGATCATCTTGGTTGGAGAAGCAAAATATTTCATCGGGTGAGCGAGCGAGTGTACATCCATGCACGAGTATCAAGTTGGATACTTTGTCGAGAAAAGCATGCAGTTGTGGTTTAAAATCAGACAACTGCATCGGAGAGGACATTGTTCCACTGTTGGGGCATTGTGCCATGGAGCTTTCGGAGTGAGAGGTGTTGCACAAATCGGAGCACTATGTCGAGAAGCGGCATAGTGCCTAATAGAGATAATTTGAGAATGATGCCTTGGGCTATAGTTGGAGATTGGTTATGGTAAATTGGATGGATCACGGCGATTATCGTTTGGTGGAACGAGAAGGCTTGTTCTCTTGTCGTACCCACTTGTTGGAGTATTGCATTTGTCACGGACAACCTATTGCGCACAGGGTTTGGTTTCCTCGAACGGAATAGGCTCCGGGGAACCAGGACCGTTCGACCATGGAGGAAAAAAAATGGTAAAGTGCCTTGGGCATGGTACTGGCAGTTCGAGACCACAAGGCAAGCTGGATACTCAGCGCTGGATCGGGTCAAAATGCAGTTGGATAGCCCTTTATGGCTTGGCCAGTGACCTTCATATAGATAAGAGTTGGTTCGGTTTGAGGTAGGCGGCAATGCCACCTTGCCTCGGGCAAGAGTGTGTGCATCGATGATTAGATTAGCAAGGCTTGGATTGTGGCGTGATACGATAGATTCGAGGCTTGGAGTGCGATATGGTTCGACAGGTTCATGTTTTGCTTCGAGTTTGAGTAGAACTGTTTGCATGCTTAGTTTCATTTGAGTTTGATATAACGCTAGTATATTTGCTTGAGTTACATGCTTATATGCTTAACCTGCTTTATTGGTTTCCTTGACATGTCATTGGTTGTCATTTAAATCAAAAGAGAACCGAAAGAACTGGATTTGATTAACAAACTCAGAGAAAGTACAGAGAAGTCCTAGAAGACAATCTAAGTACAAATTTATTTTCTGGGGGTGACGATGGAGGGTTAGGAGTGTAGCAACTCTCTTTATTCCATGGATGATCCGATGCAGAAGCCCTTTTCTCTTACTCGAGTGTAGATCCACAGATAGCCAGTCAGTTTTTGTTATATAGGGGTAGTACCCTGTTATTTATAGTTGTTCTATGGCCGCATGGATTCGGGTTGCATGGACCTTGGGAGTTGCCACATGTCTTCCCTAACAGCAAGGAGTTACAATTGTGCACACGAATCCGGGCTTTAGCTGTCACGTAGACATTTGTTAAGATTTTTTTGTTGCTGAATATCTGAGTAGTTTTTCGTCCTCTATGAGTGTGACTTGGTTAATTGGACACGTGGCCTGCCACTTGGTTGGAGAGGATCACCTTGTTACAATATCATAATTTGGTTTATTGGGGCATTTGGGGCATACAAAGCTAAGAATTACGGAGAACGCATAGAGTCTGGGATGCATAAGGCCAAAGATGCATGAGACACATGGAGTCTGGGACACATGGACCAGAACTGCATGGGATGCATGGAGTTTGGGATGCTTGGGCCAGAGCCGAATGGGACGCATGGAATTTGGGATGCATTGGCCAGAACAACATGGGACGCATGGAGTCTGAGACGCATGGGCCAGAGCCGCATGGGACGCATGGAGCCTGGGACGCTTGGTCCAGAGCCGCACGGGACGCTTGGAGTCTGGGATGCATGGGCCAGAGCCGCATGGGACGCATGGAGTCCGGTACGCATGGGCCAGAGCTGTATGGGACGCATGGAGTCTGGGACGCATGGGCCAGAGCCGCATGTGAGTCTTTTGTCGTGTTGTACACGTAGTACTGCACAGTTTTTGAGACTTCTATCTTTTAGCGATTTTACACCTTTCGAGACGTTCAAAAAATTCTTCTCTGTCAGGATTCGATGTCAGATGTAATCTTTTTTTCAGATCCATCTGCGGTCGTAACTGCCTTCGGTCGTTTGGTCCGCATAACTCTCACTTAATTGGGCCGCATGGTGATCATGCGGTCCATTTTCTGCTGAACTTTTCCCTGGGCCGCATGATTGCTGAACGCATGGATCCAACTTTTTTATGCTTCTACAAGACCCCCTTTCAAAATTTTCAAACTGATAAGTTTGAAATACTTTGAATAAGAAGCGTGGACGGGGTATACTTTGAGTCGCATGGACATTAGGTCGTATGGACATTAGGTCTCATGGCCATTTGGTCGCATGGTCGCATGGATGAGTGATGCCAGACTGCTACCCCCTCATTAAATATCTTGATTTGATTAGATCTTTCTAGGATTCTGGACTATCTCCTCTCACGAACCCCGAAGTGGCGATTTTGAGAAGATAAGACCCAAGGGCTGCCGTCATCATTACTGCTGACAACGGGGCGCTGGAACCAAAGGGTCACTAGTATCCCCCTTTTAGCCTATAAATAGGGGTTTTGCTGGAGAGAGTAAATTTTCTTTCTCGGCCTGAGTCTCTCTTTCACCGTTGTCTCTGACTCTTCCTCTGCTTCTGATCATCCTCTCCGATCTTCTGCAATGGTCTCCAAGGATTCATCTTCCTCGTCCAAGGCCAAGAAGGCTGTTAATAAGGGGAAGCGTCATGCTTCTTCGACTAGGGTGGAGGATGAAACCCCCCTCTTCCATTTGGACGTTCAGGCGCCCATCCATGGTAAGGATCATTGATGGCGAACTGTAGACACATGGACACTCTGCACACATTCTACTGCATGGGTTTCCATATGACCATGTCGCATATTTTATGCTCAGGTCTCGCTTCGGCCACATGCACCGGTCTTTACCCGACCGCATGCTCCCTTCATGACCCGACCGCATATAGTCTTCATGACTTGGTTGCATGGACTCTACATAATTGAGCCGCATGTACTCTTCATGATTTGGCCGCATAGACTCTGCATAATTGAGCCATATGTACTCTTCATGAATTGGCCGCATACATCCTGTATAAGTAAGCCATATGTACTCTTCATGATTTGGCCGCATGCACCCTATATAACTGAGCCACATGTACTCTTCATGATTTTTCGCATAGCATCTCGGTATTTCTAACTGACATTCTTCCTTTAATTTTTGCAGTAATTTTACCCGTGGCTCCGTCAGGAGAGGTACTGGTCGGGCGTGCCCAGGCTGTCCTGGGTGTCAGGCTTGATCATATTGTGGCCAATGTCTAGGCTCAGATCAACAAGGATCAGTCTGAGGCGAGGCTAAAAGTAGTAGCCGGCCTGTCCTGGTTCTACCTGTTTAGCCAACTGAACTCCGGGAGGATCGGCGACTTTCACTTGAAGCCAATCTTCCTATTTGGGGATGCTCTCACTATCTCGGACCCCAAGGTAGTGAAGATTAAGGAGACCTAAAATTTCTTCTCTGGTAGGACGAGGGTGCATATACCCATGATGGAGCATCATTTGCCTTAATTAACTTTTAATATGTTACCCCTTCAAAGAAAGATGTCGGGCGATCTAACCCCGGACCAGGACGGAACCCAGGTCGCCGTATTTGATTTAATTCTGAAATGAAGATAGTCGCGGCGAGCAGGGAGTCATTTTCTTATTCCATCTACGGATTGGCGCCTGGCACCTTCTCGAGTGAGACAGGGACGAATGTCCGTTACTACGAGGCTGACACATTCTTGAACCAGCTTGCAGCCAAGGGATCCTATCCTCAGGGAAAAGTAGGCTTGCTCAACTGGGTGTCTTATTTGCCGCCTTGGATCAACTTAACAACGTAGGTGTTAAGGAAGTATGAGAAGACATTGAAGGACACCAACCTCTATTATGCTATTAGGGGTTCCTGTTACAGTTTGGAGAAGAGCCCGACGTTGTTCTTGGCTTTGGCCGAGATGTGCAATCGTCGTACCGAGACCTTCTTTACTCCCGATGGAGAGATGTGTCTTGCCCTTCATAAGATATACGATGTCTCGCAGTTACCCTGGGGTAAGAAACCGTACGAGGAGTACACCCCGACAAATATGGAGTTTGAGGATTTTGAGCAGCAACATCCGGGATTTCTTGTCGTGTACCGAGAAGTGTTGTGCTACCAGAGCACTTGCCAGCATATCTCTAAGAAGAAGGACAAAAGCTCGGAGGGGAATCTACCCCAATAAAGGCCTGGACCAGCTACCTCTTTAATATTGGGGCTTCGGGCTGGGTCGCTGTTCGGAGCCCCCAGTCCCGGAGGGATATTGACGACCAGGTGCATGGCACCAAGAGAACCGTCGCCATCGATGAAGGGTTTGGTAGTTTTGGAGACACCTTTAGCTATTTCTACCACGATGCTCAGCCATTATCTGACAAAGCTGCCCTGACTGGCTTCTTGATGATATGGCAACAAACTTGTGTAGTCTAGGGAGGCTCTAGGGCAATTGAGAGGATTAGCCGTAACCTCATCCTTCCTGCTGTGGACTTGGTCTTCAAGCACGAGCTTGCTTTGCTCTCTGCGATGGTCTGCCGCATCCACCGCGGACTTCATGACTTTACTAGAAAAGTGATTGCCCGGGACATCTCGAAAGATTTCAACCGGGTTGAAATGTCATACCATTATCTGATGTGTTGGCTGTTTATGCATTACCCGTCTTTAATGCGCCCCAGTACTGAGGGGTCGACGGCGGAGGTTGATGCTTTTATCCGCCGATATGGCGCAATGCCCTGGGTTCCTACTGGGTTCCTGCCCGTCGGCGCATGCTTACTCGCGTGAAAGACTACTTGTTCTTTGTTATGTTCCCGAGGTACACTGAGGATGAGGTAAGTAGGGTTCATTGCGATATGGACGCCGATCATCAGGTTTTCCCCTCGAAGCTTTTCCACTGGTTGCTTTCCATCCGGCCCTTGTATTTGGTGTACCGGAATCGGAACCTTGTCTTCTTGGAACCCTACCTGCCAAGTAGGTTTTCCCGGCAGTTCGACTATAGTCAACTCTTTTTGGGTAACCCCAGCCCGTGTCTTGGCTTTGAGGGCAGCGTTCTGGATGGAGTCCGAGCCTAAAATTTTTTCTTTGCGACCAGTACCCAGGTCCGGTTTACTTTGCCTGATGCTAGAGTTCTGGGTTACATCAGCTATGGAGCGACGATTCTTTTTGTCACAGCGAACATACCTCCATCTGACTTCGATCCGGAAACCAGCTTCATCGCAGGCACCAAGCTGGATAACCGGCGCAGGGAGCCACGAAAAGGTCAGGGGACGGGCAAGGCAGAGGTCGTCGTTGCCGACTCTGACTCTGTTACGGGGGAAGAAGACTCTTTTGACTACCCTTCACCTCCCGTGAATTATCCGGTGAAGCGCGGGGCTTCCCCAATAAGGAGCCCTCCGCCTATGAGGAGTCGACAGGCTTCATCTGTGGCTGCGAGGCCGTGTTATTGGAAATGGGTTGCTGTCAAGGCCCCTGTGCATACTAGTAAGGAAGGCGAAGAAGGCCAATACGAAGAGGAAAATGAAGGACGGGAGGAGGTAGGACCCTTCACGGCGGATTTTGAAGCTGACCCTGCTTTGGAAGCTGAGGCGGTATTTGTGGACCCTCTCAGTTTAATTCTTTCTGGTCCTTTATATGAATATCTTGGTCCTGGTTTGTTTGACAATTTACAGACGCAAGAGGAGAGGGACCGTTCGCGACGGGCGGTTGCCCCGACAGTCTCAAACCCGGAGCCAAAGGAGGAGACTTCCCCGGGGTATGATGCGGGCACCTAGGAGCTTGCACCTGAGACATTGGGGTTCCAGGATGTGAGTACAGGCGTGTCAGAGCCTGTTTTTGTATCGTTGGGGGCCTAAGATACTAGTGCAGGCATGATAAAGCCGGCTTTGGACACTCAGGGGGCCCAGGAGACGGGTGGAGCGATGGCGGAGCCCTTTACGCCCTTTGAGCACATCTCTGTGGATGACGTGGAAGTCGTGGTGTCAGACCCCAGTCCCAAAATACGTAGGACTAGGAATACGTAAGCATGCCAGCCGTATGTATATGGCAACTCCAATATATGGATACCATAATACACACGTACACTGTAATATGAATATTAATTCACACGTGGTATAAATTTTATGTCATAAGTCACAGGGCATAACTAGATCTCATCCACAGAATCAAATAACCAATCAACTATATAACTGAATCAAGTATAAAATGCTTGATAAGAACAAGTAGTTTGGTGGAGACAAATCCACTACCAAACTAGAATATAAGAGAAACAAAATAGGTACATCTAACGAACCAGGAGGCTCGAAGAGAAGACCTCCTCGAAAGAGAGAGAAGTAGCAAGTGTTGATACATGCTCTTGCGAATAGTGAAGATCGTCTACACCTGAAAAGGGACCAGGTCCTCAGAGGGACGTAACAAGATACATAGAAGCATGCCAATTAAATACACTAAACATGCATAATAGACAAAAAATATATAAGTACGTTGTACTAGACAATCTATATGAATATGCATAATAAGGACAACCTTTTCGACGTATGGGTAGGTATAGGATACTCTATATATCTCAAAACTCACACACACACGTCCATGAATATCAGAAGCCGTCATACCTCGAGGGTAGCGACCATCGCGACACCAGAAATCGATATACCTCGAGGGTAGCGACCAGCGCGACACTAGAAATCGATATACCTCGAGGGTAGCGACCAGCGCGACACAACTACCGTAGTGCGTGCTAGTTACTATGGGTTACCAGAGTGGATATAGCCCATATGCCTACTGATTGTCCTCCCCTTCCATGATACTATGTGTCAACATATATAATATATAATTATGACTGAAAAAAACACATATATAATGAATATATAAAAATATGATAAACATGCAAAGTACTATAAGCAATTTGGCAAGGTATCTTGCCTGGTCTGAAAAGGTATGAAGTCACAACTCAAGGCGTCGTCCGATTTATCCGTCACATAAATTAAACAAATTATGTTACAAAAGTGGGTGAATAGGTTCCTCCAGTTTAATCTATTTTAATTATTAATAAAATAACCTAAAATAGTATTTTAATCTTATTATAATCTAATTTTATTGTTAAACCTAATTTTGGTCCAAAGAAAGTCAACTTTACGGATTTATGATCAGTGACACACAAATCAAGGCAATCTGTTGACCAAAAAGTCAACCAACTCAAATATTTGATTTATGTCTAGAATTCTACAGATTTTAGTGCTACATAAACATCGGAATCGACGGTTTCATAAAATCATAAGTCGGTAAAGAGTTATGTCCACAAGGGCGCACAGATGACAATTTTCGGTGGTTTCCTATTTACCTCTACGTTGCATAAATTTTACAGTAAATTAAACTTATATGTTAAGTTCTGAAAATATTATTTTATGTAAGTTCATCATGCCAACTTTTCGAAACTTCAAACGGTTCGTAATTCCGAATTCGGGATCTCCCGAAATCTCAAAAATACGTAAACGTATCTGATTTTGGACAACTGGCACTTTTAGAATTTTCTGGAAAAATAGTTTCATAAATTATCAAAATAATTTATATATTCAGAAAACTAACCTTGATACAATTCTAACAAAAAAAAACTGGAGCACATTTGGAGTCTGGAGCTAGGAGATATCATCTTTTTAAGTAGTCATAACTACTAGAAAATGAGGCTGAATTTATGACGAATTTTGACTGTTTTTGGACGAAAAAGAGAGGAGTTTGGGAAAGAAAATATCAAAGAAGAGTTTATTCAATAAGTCTAATAGGTATTTATAATGGTGGAGAGTATTTAATTGAATACGACTATGATTGGCTAATTTGGATATGATTATGATGAGTTTAAATAAGGATAGGATATGCATGAAGTTGCTTTCCTAGTAGGCTAAGGATTTGAATTAATTTAAAATAGATTTTGAGTTCATCTCAATAATTTATAATCTTAAATAGAATTAAAAATAATACAAATAATTTATATATAATCTTATTAATATCTGTCACGCCCCAGTCCCAAAATAACGAGGGACCGGACACGTGGCAATGGCCAGCAGCACGCACCGATGGACAAACCCAATTTAATGGATCCATCGGGACATACTTAAGCTGTATTACAACCATAATCAAGGTCTACTAATCTCATCCACAGAAAGAATATATCCATATCAACAAAAGAAAATATAAACATCATCATCAAATCACAAGTACATAAATCGGGGAACAACCCGATAATCAAGTCTGTTACAATTGTTCAAGGTACAGAAATAAAGATATCAACATCAATACTGAGTATGAACAAAGTATATACTCAGAAGATACCGTAGATGTCACTCGACTACTGGATCTGGTACTGCTCCAGTGCCTGCTCCTGTTCTTGCTTTTGCTCCTGCTAATGCTCCTGTCCTGTATATCTCTGGGTCGAACTCGTCTGCTACTCCTGGGGACATAATCCGGATCCAGGTGCTCAGGGGACATAGCAAGGTACAGAAAATACAAGCTAAAGATAATGCAGTGCAATAATTAATGGAACAATAAGGTAAATATATAACCAGCTAAGTGATATGCAAGATGAGAGCAACACTAGAACTCAAGCTGAAACTACTACAAGCTCTGTGTCGGGGAGCCGGTAGCAGTGATATCATGTGGTTGTCTAGCTCGGAGAGAGACTAAGACGCCGACATAATATATAATCAACCTGTAGTTTGTGTGTCTCTCCCCACCCAATGTAATCATGCATCTCATGTCCACGACGTCTCATGTCCATACCATACAGGATCATAACTAATGCATCCAGTCATATAATATCTAAATAAAGGAATAAGTCATGAAAATTGTATCCTATACAGAATCACCATAAATATCTCAGGACGATTCTGTATCATGAATAGTGTCAGGTGTCCTGGGTAAAACGTACTAGATAAAACAAGTACGAGAATGCAAAGGGTCACGATAACCAGCTCTAGGTGACGTACACAACTCCGCGTACGGGGTTGGCACCCGACTATTAATCTGACGCTAAGTAATTCACACGGTCCTAGGTTTAAGCATGTACAATAACTATATATGTCAAAGAAATATGTAACAAGAACTGCAGGATTTGGCAAGGTACACTTGCCTGGGGTTCCGGCTCCAATTGTAGCTCTGACTTCAGTGGGATTTGCAGGGACTGCTCCGGTTGCTGAAACAAACATCACCATCAGATTCAGAAAATATCAATCAGCTAGAAACGTCTGTCCTTGAGTCCAATTTGGACACAGGGGCGAAAATGACATTTCAGGGCAAAACGGGGTCCAAATGTGGGCCGCTTTGCACCGAAAAATGTGTCAGGGACAAAGGTCTCCAAATCTGTCAAACTTAGTGTCAACAGGTCAGGAACGATGATACGAACCCAATGGAACTTCCAGAACTGGATTTCGATGAGCCGATTACAAAATCGCCCGTCAAGTAGAGCCTGTGGGGCCCACGACACATGATTTTGTCAACGTTCTCATAATCGAACCAAACTTGGCTCACAGGACCAGCGTATTGCTACGAGTCCGATGGCACAAGTTTCGTCTCGATCCGACGTGTGTACACTAAGTTACAGCAAGATTCAGAAAGGTCGGATACGGGGCGTTGTCGGCAGATACGCGTTGATTCCGGTGTGCACACACATCCAAATCAACTTCTGCGAAATCTCGCACATCCGTATCAACGACGCGCACATATCGGTGAAGACCGCACACGACCAAGTCGTCCTATTTGGCGGAGCGTACTCAGTTCCGGGGTAAAATAGGGCGTTGGTTTTCCTGTTTTTGGATCGCGGTTCGCGATCACCACAGGTCACGATGCACCGAGCGGTTTGCACGGGCACCGAGAGGGTCACGCAGGGTTCGTGATGCAACAGACGGAATCAAAAACAGGTAAACGAGCAGAGAGAAACGGGTACCTGAACAGGGCTCGAGAAATCGAAGTTTTCTCGTGTCCGCGACGTGTCCGGTGTCCGAGTCGGAGTCGTGTCAGGGTGCTGTTCACCCTAGGGTTAGGGATTCGAGGGCTCTGCCGGAGCTCAGGCGGGCCGGAGGGGGCTGGGGGCGGCGCTGGCTGGAGGCGGCGGCGCGTCGGAGCGACGGGGGACGGGCGGCACAGAGCGCGGGAGGCCGGGCTGCTGCGTCTGCTAGGGCTCGCTGCTGGAGCTCGGGCCTGCGTTGTCGAAGGGCGGCGGGCAGTTGCGGGAAGGATGCGAGGGTTCCGGTTGTGGCGAGGTCAGGCGGAGCAGAGGCAGCGGGGGAGGCTGGCGGCTGCGGCGGGCACATCGAGGTCGAGCTGCTCGCGGAGGCCGGGCGACCGTGGCGGAGGTGCTCGATCAGGCGGAGACGAAGCTGTCCGGCGCTGGAGCCTTCGGCGGTTGGCTCAGTCGAGCTCAGGCGTCGGGTCCGCAGATGCTTGCGGCGGCGAGGCTACGACTACTGCGGGAAGGAGCAGAGGAGGGAGAAAATGGCCGGCTCGAGGCTGCTCAGGCTGTAGGAGGTGGAAGAGAACAGGAGGAGGTGAGGGCGGCGGCGTGGTGGAGACGGCGGGGGAGCCAGAGGAACTCAGCGAGGGTGGCGGAGGAGAAGAGGGCGGCGGAGGCCGGGTTGAGCGGGCTAGGGCTCCTGCGAGGGCTCTGCGGGAGGGGTTTAAATAGGGCAGCGGCGAGGAGATCAGCCGCCGGGGGTTGAGGAAGAGGAAGGGGAGGCGGAGACGGATCGACGGGCAGTTGCGGGGAGGCCGAGCGGCGGGGAAAGGCGGTCGGGCGACGGTTACACAGCTGGGGAAGGAGAAGGGTTCGGGTCGGGTGGCAGCGGATCCGGCCCGATCCGCAAACAGGGAAGCGGGTCGGGTCGACGGGTCGGATCGGGTTGGACTGACGGCCCGGATCCGACCCGATAACCTTGAACCCGGTTCATCTAGACCGGGTTCGGTTCGGTTCGGTTCAGGCCAAATAAACCGGGTTTATTATGGTTCAATTTGGTTTAATTTATAAAATAGTTTTTAGGGTTTTAAAAATGATTCCGGGGCCCAATAAATTTCTGAAAAATTACCCTAGGTCCAGTTTTTTATTTTACACCAAAAAATATTATTTTTATAATATTTTAATATTATTTAATATCATTTAAAAATCATTTAAAATCAGAATACCTTAGTTTTAATTAATAAAAAATCCCAAAAAATTGTGAAAAAATCCAAATTACAATTTCTTTAAAAATCAGGGTCTTACAATATCTATTAACACTTAATTAACATCTATCTAATATTAAGACTATATATATCCAAATAAATCCTAAATAATTTCAAAAATCTAAATAAATTTTTTAAAATTCTAAATAAATTATAAAAAATTATAATTTAATATTTTAACCTAAAATAAATATTTGGTAGGAATAATATGCAAGTATGGTCTTATAGTAAATCATGAAAGTCCTAAAAATTTACGTTCCCTATATTTTAATTACCTAAAAATTCTAGAAAAATCTCCAAAAATCTAAAATAGCCAAAAAATGATTCTAAATAAATATTTACATAAGTAAATACTAAGAAATTTATTTTTTAATTAACTAAAAGAATACTCTCAAGAAATTCAATATTTAAAATAATCTATAATAAATATAATAATATAAAATACACACAAAATACTTATTTTTGGTGAGGGGGTTTACAATCTACCCAACTTACAAAAATTTTGTCCTCGAAATTAAAAATAAGGAATAATTTGTTAAATCTTTCACATTCGTATCTAAGGCAAGTCAACCACAATCTTCTTAAAATTTAAATGACAAAATCTATTCAAATCCATCATAATCTCTTCAAAATTAAAATAATAACTGTTTAAATCAATATTTAACCTATCATAATTTTTTCTAGATTTTTAAATAATCAACATCCAAATTTAATTCAAATCTATATGACATCTTGAAGAATTAAATAACCGACATCAAATTTTAAATCATGATTTCCAACTATAACAAAAAAATTTCTAGATTTTAAATAATAAACAACTCTAATCAAATTGTATTCCTAATTTCAGCTTAAGAATTTTGTACTCTTCAAAATTGAAATTCAATTTCTATTATCAACATTTCAAATAGGTAATCCAAAAATCAAAATTCAACTTTTAATTCAAATCATCAAATTATAAAATTTTGAATTCAATCCATCAATGTTCAAGTTTTAAGTTTTATATATATATATATATATATATATATATATATATATATATATATATATATATATATATATATATATATATATATATATATATATATATATATATATATATATATATATATTTTATCCTCAAAATTTAAATTGTTAATTTAATCTCTAATATTCAAAATTTAAATCATGTGCTCAAATTATAAATATTTGGTCCGCAATATCAAAATTTTAAAATTTATTCTATAAGGCATTCTTATCTTTAAAGTTAACTCATCATTATCTAAATCATTCTTCTAAATATTCTTAAAATTAAAATGACTTAAATCTCTCAGTCTAATCTTACTTGATCACATTCTAAAAAAAATTTACCTCAAGTTGACAATGCAACTTATACCCAACTTAGAATTTATCGATCTATCACATAGGCTATACATTTAAGAAAAAATTTCTCAAATTATTTAATTGTGTTATTCAATCCATAATATATCTCACATGTTTTATGTCCTTAATTACAAAAGATAGTCACCAAGTAATGTGATTGGCCTATGGGATATATATAGTACTATCAGTGTATCAAACTTATACCAAGCACGAGATTTCGTCTTTTCGAATTAGGGCAAGACGAAAAACAATAATTAAGAATTCAAGGAGGAGGTGATAGAATACAAGTACAGGTTCAAGGCGATTTAAAGAATTCAAAAAGAGAGTTGTCAAGGCAGTTATGGATTGAAGTCTTATTTTGGTAAATTCCTATTTGCATGCTCGTATCAGTACAGTTATGTAACCGATACGATATGCTCAGACATGTCTAAAGGCAAGTATATTCGTCTAACATGCTGAGTCAACTATATCTCAATCCACGTAAAGTAGTATGCGAAGAGCGAACCAAATGCATTAAGGTTGATCAGACCGCAATACACTGATTCTGATTTAGATAATATATTAGTAGACATCCCCAATAACACATATGTCATGAACAAGCTCAATAAAAGAATAAGCTTGCAAAACTAGGCTATAAAATAGCAGCATAAGCGGAGGTAGTCTATAAAATATAAGTTCGCTGGATTTGATGGAGGAAGGTACAAAATAATTTAAGTTCATCAAGAAGACCGGTGTTGTGCCTCTATAGTTGCCATACTAACTTCTTGTCCAAGTCTAAAGTCAACCAAATGGGGGTATTGGCCTCTAAGTTCTACAGTCTAGATAAACACTATCTTCTTATGCAAGCCTATACTTGGTGTCATTCAATTATACTTCATTAATGGGTCAAAAGGACTATGTGATACTAGGTTATAAGGCATACTACCAAACTTACAAGAATTTAACTAATAGTGTTATTGAATAATAGAGTGTATATACCTAGTACCAGTCATCTTCCTAACCCCTATCAAGCACGAAAGAAAAGATAAGATTGACGTTGTGAAAGGATCAAGCAAGATACAATGCAAGCAATCAAATAAGAATACGAAATAAAATCAAGAGAAGTGATTAAATAAGTGGATGAGATCCTATATTCTAATCCTATGCGCAGGCTTGCTCGGTACAGTAACGTAACCGAGACAATATGCTCTCGACCTATATGGGCTACCACAAAAATATGTCACACCCCAGTCCCAAAATATGTAGGACTAGGAATACGTAAGCATGTCAGCCGTATGTATATGACAACTCTAATATATGGATACCATAATACACACATACGCTGTAATATGAATATTAATTCACATGTGGTATAGATCCTACGTCATAAGTCACAGGGCATAACTAGATCTCATCCACAGAATCAAATAACCAATCAACTATATAACTGAATCAAGTATAAAATGCTTGATAAGAATAAGTAGTTGGGTGGAGACAAATCCACTACCAAACTAGAATATAAGAGAAACAAAATAGGCACATCTAATGAACCATGAGGCTCGAAGAGAAGACCTCCTCGAAAGAGAGAGAAGTAGCAAGTCCTGATCCGTGCTCCTGTGAATAGTCAAGATCGTCTACAGCTGGAAAGGGACCAGGTTCTCAGAGGGATGTAACAAGATACATAGAAGCATGCCAATTAAATACACTAAACATGCATAATAAACATAAAATATATAAGTACGATGTACTAGACAACCTATATGAATATGCATAATGAGGACAACTTTTTTGACGTATGGGTAGGTGTAGGATACTATATCTATCTCAAATCTCACACACACGTCCATGAATATCAGAAGCCGTCATACCTCGAGGGTAGCGACCATCGCGATACCAGAAATCGACATACCTCGAGGGTAGCGACCAGCGCGACACAACTACCGTAGTGCGTTCTAGTTACTACGGGTTACCAGAGTGGATATAGCCCATACGCCTACTGATTGTCCTTCCCTCCCATGATACTATGTGTCAAGTGTGTGTGTCAACATATATAATATATAATTATGACTGAAAGAAAACACATATATAATGAATATATAAAAATATGATAAACATGCAAAGTACTATAAGTAATTTGGTAAGGTATCTTGCATGGTCTGAAAAGGGATGAAGTCGCAACTCAAGGCGTCGTCCGATCTATCCGTCACATAAATTAAACAAGTTAGGTCACAAAAGTGGGCGAATAGGTTCCTCCATTTTAATCTATTTTAATTATAAATAAAATAACCTAAAATAGTATTTTAATCTTATTATAATCTGATTTTATTGTTAAACCCTAATTTTGGTCCAAAGAAAGTCAACTTTACGGATTTGTGATCCGTGACACGCAAATCGAGACAATCTGTTGACCAAAAAGTCAACCAACTCAAATCTTTGATTTTTGTGTAGAATTTTACATATTTCAGTGCTATATGAACACTGGAATTGACGGTTTCATAAAATCACAAGTCGATAAAGAGTTATGTCCACAAGGGCGCACATATGACAATTTTCGGTGGTTTCCTATTTACCTCTACGTTGTGCGAATTTTACAGTAAATTAAACTTACATGTTAAATTCTAGAAATATTATTTTATGTAATTTCATCATGTCAACTTTTCGAAACTTCAAAGGTTTCGTAATTCCGAATTCGGGATCTCCCAAAATCTCAAAAATATGAAAATGCATCTAATTTCAGACAACTGGCACTTTTAGAATTTTCTGGAAAAATAGGTTCATAAATTATTAAAATAATTTATATATTCAGAAAACTAACCTTTATATAGTTCTAACAAAAAAATTGGAGCGCATTTGAAGTCCGGAGCTAGGAGATATCGTCTTTTAAAGTCGTCATAACTACTAGAAAATGAGGCTGAATTTATGACGAATTTTGACTGTTTTTGGACGAAAAAGAGAGGAGTTTGGGGAAAAAAATATGAAAGAAGAGTTTATTACATAATTCTAATAGGTATTTATAATGGTGGAGAATTGAATACGACTATGATTGACTAATTTGGATATGATTATGATGAGTTTAAATAAAGATAGGATATGCATGAAGTTGATTTCCTAGTAAACTCAGGATTTGAATTAATTTAAAATAGAGTTTGAGTTCATCTCAATAATTTATAATCTTAAATAGAATTAAAAATAATAAAAATAATTTATTTATAATCTTATTAATATCTATTAACACTAAATTAGCATCTAACTAATATTAAGACTATATATATCCAAATAAATCCTAAATAATTTCAAAAATCTAAATAAATTTCTTAAAATTCTAAATAAATTATAGAAAAATATAGTTAAATATTTTAATCTAAAATAAATATTTGGTAGGAACAATATGCAAGTATGGTCTCATAGTAAATCATGGAAGTCCTAGCAATTTACGTTCCCTATGTTTTAATTAGCTAAAAATTCTAGAAAAATCTCCAAAAATCTAAAATAGCTTCAAAGTAATTCTAAATAAATATCTACATAAGTAAATATAATAAGAAATTTATTTTCTAATTAACTAAGAGAATACTCTAAAGAAATTTAATATTTAAAATAATCTATAATAAATATAATAATATAAAATACACACAAAATACCTATTTTGGGTGAGGCGGTTTACGCGTGGGGAGGGCTATGATCGCACTGGGCAAGCCAGAACCCTTGCCGCCTTTTTCTCGTACATTTTCCCGTATATTTACCAATGAAGGGGTATTCTGGCTTCAACTTCACATTCTTCGGGCGAAGCTAATCACTGGTTGCTCTGGATTTATAGGACCAACCTCTCCCCTGATAAGGGTGAATGTGGCGGTTGAGGAGGACGTGGAAGAAGAAGTCGGCGGACTTGTCGCGAAGATTCCCAGGCCTTTTTTTGGCACATCTGGGGGAAATGACCAATCAACGGAGCCTACTGCTGACCCCTTTCCGGTGGCAGCCACTTCTCCTACGGTGGTGGTGGGTTCCTCCGGTGCGGCGACCGTTCTCCCCAACTGTTGACACCGGGGATTCCGTCGTTGTGACCTCTCTGACTAGCGGGTTACCAAGCGGTCCTGGGGAGACCCCTCCCAACGTTTCCAGTGTAGTGATGGTTGGATCGTCATTTGGGACTAGTGTGTCACAATCTGGGGATATTGTGCAGGAGGATGCTGAAGCAACATGGTGCTCTCGTACCTCTGTCCATGGTCCCTCCCTCTGCCAACTATCCCTTGCTCAACTGCCAGGTGTCCGGGCATTTGAGAAGGCTATGATGGATTGGAACGCGAGTCGTACAATTGGTCGCTCCTCCTCTACCTCTTCATCTTCAAGGTCGTTGGGCGCTTTTGCTGCACAACCCGCTGCACCCGTTGCTTCTTTCCCCTACCAGACTAGACTTCGAAAACATCGGAGAAGATTAATGAACATGTCCAGATCTTCCTTTGGAGTTTCTACATGTTTTTGAAGCAAGGGTCCAAGGTGTATTAGAGCGGAATAGGTCCTTTGAATGGGCAAAACGCTTTGTCGAACGCTAGGCCAACTCCCTCAGGGGCATTCCCTGTCACTACCACATTCCAGAATAAGGGTATTTTCATCTTTTTATTTATTTAATTTAATGTGTTAATATTGCATGATAATTATTTATATTTAATTGCTGTGATTTTATTTGATTGTTGTACCTTACCGTTGCTTCGATAATTGGAGCGCTACACTAGTCATCGCCTTCCTACAAATTTCACACCCTTGTCCTAGACGTGCCAGCCTTCTATTTTGATCTTTGTGTGACTCATAACTATGCCCTTTTGTGCTTCATTTTAGTCGCACAACATTCGTCGCAAACGATTGTATTTAATTCTATATAAATCCAACTTGTATCCTTGTGCGTTCCAATCAAAATTGGAGACACAATCTCGACCCTTTTTATGCAACCCAAATTATGATAGTATTCTAATCTGAGTCTTCTACATCCATGATGCTTGTGTCCCACCTAATTTTAACCCTATGTACTTTCAATTAATTTTAGAACACCAATTATATTAATTTTCATTAAATTAATCCAAAAATCCTACTTTGTGTAATTTTCTAATTGTTGGGCACTTTTATGCAAAAGTGCATTGAGGTGTCCACATCCCATTGGACCAACACGTGAAGAAATCCCATTTTCCTTCATATGAAAATTTCTCCAAAATTTTTGGAGTGTGTAACACTCAAATTCAACCCTCATTAAACCTTAGTCCTCCATTTGAAACAATGCAAATCCTAGCCCTCCAAATATCTTCATGTAAAAGCCAAGGCCTCTTTCCAAGGAGTGTTGGCCGACCCAACTACCTAGGTCAACACCCAACCCTAATTCCACACACACACACACACACACACACACACACACACACACACACACATATATATATATATATATATATATATATCCTTTTACATTCACCCCAAACCTATTCCTAGCCGAACCCCCTTGCTCATGTTCATCATCTTCTCCATCACGATCTCCCCCTCCCGCCGATCGGAGTAGTCTCGCCGGAAGCCCACGCCTGAGCCGACCCCGCTGAACCATCTCCCCCATCACCTTCATCCCAGTCCCCCGTCCACACCGCCTCCACCGTCCTCCTTGCTCGCAGGAAGCCACCGGACCGACTGCCATCAACCCGTCGACAGCACCCGACGTCGACTCCGCCATCACCTGTCCCGACTACACTCGCCAGAACTCGACACCACCCATCCATCATCCCGACCCCACTTCTGAACCACCTTCCCCGACCTCCTCATCGACAGTCGTCGCCACCATTAAAGTCGGATCCACCATCGTCTATACCGCCGACTAGAGCCCGACAACAGCGCCTGAACCTCCTCCCGAGCTCGACTGAACGCTGCCATCATCGCTGAAGAGACGACCCCCTCACGACTCGCCTGAAACCCGATCTCCTCAACCCATTCACCTCATGACTCAACGACAGCAGCACCCTTCCCTCGACAGCCCGCTGAACTGATCCCCTCACGACTCGACGTCGTATACTCCCTCATGCACGTGCACGCTGAGGCCAAGGTGCGAAGTGTTCTCTTATGATTTTGTTCATGTGTGAATGATGTTAGGATTTAGCGTGTTCATTAGATATTGATTGCTAGACATTATGGAAGTAAACTAAACTCGTATGCGTATACGTGCGCGTATGCGTATAATAATCAATTTAGTATATATATATATATATATTATGTAGAAATTAAATACACATACTAGTTATGACTATATGTAAACTTCCTCGACCAGATTTCAGTATTTTAATATTATTTTTTTAGTTAATTAGAATTAGTGCAACTTTTTAAAAATTTATTTACTATATATTCTATTGATTGTGCACCTGTTCATTACACAATTAATTAGGGCCTCACACTAGCTGTTAACCCTAAACTAATTTCACATCCCTGCCCTAGGCTTGCTAGACTACATTTTCTATATTTTTAGCAACTCCCAGAAACCTCGTTTTGTGCTTCGTTTTAGTCGCACAAATATCGTTACAAACGTACGTATTTAATCCCTATTTAAATTGCTGCTCTTTACCCATCTCTGTACCCCTAAAGATTTGAGGACCAGTAGGCACCTGTTTTGCCCAACCAAAAATACAATAATATTCTACACTAATTGTATTACAATTATCGTATTAACACCGTAGAAAAATTATGACCCTAACTGCCCCTAAATAATTAGTGAACACCGTGCGCAGTATTTATTAAATAATAAATACGGTTACCCGTATCACACAAAGAATCAGACCCTGACCCTGCCCAGGCTCCTCCCTACAGCCCAAGACATTACCCCAGCATTTCCCCTCAGTTCTGTGAATTTTAGTAATTTTTAGAACCAAGTGATTTTCCAGACAAATTGTATAATTGCACAATTTCCTAATTTTTTGACTTTTATGCAAATTGTGAAAAGTCAAGGGTTTTTATGCAAAAGTGTATGTAAGGTGACCTAACCTCACTGGCTAGACAACCTAACACCTACATGTGGCATTATTATCCAGAAAAATCTATTAGAAAATATCCTAAATTACAAAATTACTAAAATACCCAAAACTTCTACTTATTTACTAAACTGCCATTGCCTACAACTCCTATAAAATCCGACCCCCCCTCTCTTCAAACCCCCACAGCCACCTCTCTCCGCCACCGCCGGCCGCCCAACTCCGGCGAAGCCTCCGCCCTGACCCCCTCTCCCCTCCGACCAAGCTCCACCATCTCCGGCGCCCTGCTCCGCCGTGAGCAGCCCCTGCAACCTCTCTTCTCCCACACCACACAGCCAACACCACCACTCCCGACCACCCCCTGCGCCACCCTACGCCACCGTGCTCTGCCACCACCACCCTCACTCGACTCGCCCTGCTTTCCTCTACCCGACCCCCACTTCCTCGCCGCCCCACGACGTCTCCTCCGCCGTCGACAGCCTTCACAGCACCCTCGGCCACCCCTAGCCCTAACTGTCACCCCCACCTCCGCCGGCCTCCAGCCTCCACCACCGCCGTCGTGGACCTCCGCCACCACCACCAACCTGACCGCCTCCCTTCCCTCCACCGTTTCCCCACCCTGCCCGGCCACCTCCGTCTCTCCTCCGCCGCCGGCAGCCCCGCACACAGTTGCTGCTGCTGCTGCTGCTGCTAGCAGCTACTGCTGCTGTTCCCGCTCCTCCGGCCGCCTCCGGCCGACTCCGCCGCCGTCCACCCGCCGTCGACGACCCCTAGGGCCCACCTATCAGAGGGTATACTCCTCAACCCTATTATATACGTATTTATATACTAATATCCATATGTATACCTATATGTATATATATATGTATATATATATGTATATATATATGTATATTAATATGTATTTCTATGTATATTTATATATATATATATGTTTATACAAATATATTATATATATTATATATTATTATATAATGTATAAATACAGAGTATTTATACAGTATATTGTATATTATTATTATAGTCTTATTATATATGTATATATTTTTACATATATATATATCTATACATAATTATATTTATATATATATGTATATTAAATATAAATATCTATTTATATATATAGTTACATATATATTATTGTATGCATATATATGTATATTTATATGTATATAGTTATATTATATGTTATATATTATTATGTAATAATTATTAATGCATTTATTTCTGTTTCATATATATATATATAAATCTATATATAGTATATATAAATATATGTCTACATATATTTATATATATATAGTATTATATAATATGTATACTATATGTATATAATATAACCTATTATTTATATGTTATATTACAAATAAATATTGCTGGATAATACAGCTTATATTTATTATATATGTATATTTTCAATTCTTGCACTGTCTTTCAAATTCATTATATAAATATACAACAGTGGTCATATATAAACCCTGATAATATAAATATTAATTAGTGCTGGATAGTACAGCATTTATATATGTATTTAAATTCCTGTAATGTCATTTTATTTTATATATATATATATATTATCTATATATATATATACTATATAGTACTGTATAAATACAGTACATAGATATATGTATTTACTTTCTGCCTTGGCATTTCATTTATTTATATTATATATCAGTGGATACACCCTGATAATCGTATTATATATCTATAGCAGTGGATATACCCTGCTACTATTATTTATACTTGCATTTGTCTATATACTATATATATACTGCTATATATATTATATCTATATATATACATACTATATCTATATTATATATGTGTATATAAGTATATATATATACTTTGTATTACAGCCTTGATATTCACGAACCCTGTCTGTTTTAACAGAAACCACCTTCAGCACAGCCAGTGACCCCCTGTCACCAGCAACCTCAAACCTGACTGCGAGATCAGGTTATCAACACTATCAGGGAGTAGGCAAGTATACCTTGCCAAGTACTGTTTAAATTCTTAATATTGTATATGCTCTTGTTTCTGTATTTCATATACCATGATTACCTGAGACTACCTTGGGTACAGTCAGTTAATATGTTGACATTTAAAATAATATTACAGACTCACCAACAATTATGAGAGTATTCTAATATTCTCCTAGACCCTATCACGGGAACACGCAACATGGTTGCAATGCATATTGGGATGCGAGCTGCGTATTTGATTTGCTACCAATACGTGTGACCCGCATCACGGATTAGAATAATTTAGGAAATGTACGACTTGACATTTAGTTATATTGGGCGGGGAGGACGACTAAAATACGTATGGGACACCCACCTCTTTACCATGTGCCGCACTCGACGGAGTGATACGGATGATATATGTATATATTCATGTGACCATTCTCATCGTAGATGGAAAATTGTATAGTGCCCTTGAACGGGGGCATATATGGCATATACTAGCCTGTCACTACAGATTGGTGAATTACGTCAGCATATGTCTAGCCACACATTTCCCATACGTACTAGGTTGTCTCAAATTGCATTTCACCTAGATGGTTAGCACCCTTTATTTATTTTATTCAGTAAATTTTTATTCAGTATTTACATACATGGCATGTTGTTTTCCTGTATCTTGTTACGTCCCTCTGAGGACCTGGTTCCCTGCCAGGTTTAGCTGAGACACTCTACCCCACAGTACCTGGACTTGGACAGGAGTCTGGACATGCCCTTGAGATGGAGTCAGAGGAGATGACGTCAGAGTCTACCTGAGTACACAGGAGTTGGAGCTACATATTTTGAGGATGTTGTGCTAGTTTAGAGCTACATATTTTGAGGATGTTGTGCTAGTTTATCTTATTTCACTTCTGCTTACTTTTTGTAGTGGGATTGTTCCCACCTGACTTTATCTGGGTTGTATATGACATTTCAGATATAGCATCTATATATTCAGCATTTTCCCTGTTATTCTTGTGGATGAGATAGATTTACCTGTATTTAGACTTGTAGTAGTTTAGGACAGCGTAGCACATCACTTCGGGTCCATTAAATTGGGTAATCCCTTAGTGACGTGTCAGCTGGCCAGTGACACGTGGCCTAGTTCCGTATATTTTTGGGACTGGGGCGTGACACGGTTTTAGTGGTGGCCCATGCAGGTCGAGTTAATTGCTAGTAACATGATATCATGTTCAGCAAACCTGCAATAGGATAGGAATACTAGGTCTCATCCACACTGACTTCATCCATAAATTTTGCATCCTGCTTGATTATCATCTATTAAATCCTTCGTACTTTTCTCACATTTTCTATTTTTTTCAGAAATATGGACATACCCGGGGAAACTGCGATTGATGGAACTGACCAAGCAACAGACCTCTCGCCAGATGTCCAAGGGACACCAATCCCGAGAGACCAATCTCCGAGAAGGATGCTGGTCAATCCAACAACCTCGTACCTTCACCAGGATCCGACCCAAGAAGCAACACCAGTCCAGCAAGAAGGGCAACCTTCTTAGGCACCAACACTGCAGGCAGAGATACCTTTCTCTCCACCTCCAGTTTTCGCAGCCCTGATGCCACAACTTGAGGAACAATCTCAGATGTTCCAAGCCATGTTGCAGGCTCAGTTGCAACAGAATGAAGTCCTGAGACAATGCTTGATGACGGTTCTGGAGAGGACAACTGCTTTAGCACCAGCCCCTGTCCAACCAGCTAGCACTATTCAAGGCTTTAGCCGGATGAGCCCGAGAACTTTTAAGGGCAATAAAACTCCGGAGGAGATCTCAGACTGGATCTCCAACACGGAAATACTGCTAGAAGGTTCCCAACTTTACCCCGATCTATGGATAACAGCAGTAAGGACCCTACTCCTCGGTAACGCCCATCACTGGTGGGAATCTATCGAGCGCAGCACCGGCAAGAACCATACTTGGGAACAATTTCTGGAATATTTTAATGCAAAATATTTCTCAGCCACGGTCAGAGATGAACTGTACTTCCAGTTCCTGCATTTGGAACAAGGGAATATGACCGTCGACGCCTATGATGCAGAATTCAGTCGACTAAGTCAATTCGGTGCCATCCTAATACCAACCAAGCTGAAGAAGGCCCTAAAGTTCCATCACGGCCTTACCCCCGAACTCCAAGGGTATACTACGGCACAGTCGAGGATTTCATACGAAGAAGTTCTTTCAGAGGCAAGGATACAAGAAGCCATTGGCCGAGAAGCAAGATGTTCAAATCCAACCATACTAGCCAGAGACCAGACTGGAGCAGGAGGACCAATCCGTCACCCAGAAAATCAGACACAACACCAGATGGGATCATATCAAACCAAGAAATTTTTGACTTGTCACCATTGTGGCAGGAAGGGACATTATGCCAAAAACTGTCGAAGGAAGTATAGACTATGCTTGATATGTGGAGATAATCAGCATAGGGCCAAAGACTGCCCACAACACAGAGAAGCAACACTCCAGCATGGGCAAGGACCAGTAGCACCAGCCCAGAGAATGCAACCTCCTACTAGAGGTCAGCATTCCCCAGCATCTGGAAGATTTCAGAGGGGACCACCCTTAGTCACCCAAGATACGCAGTACTGCCTAGCCAGACGACAAACCGGTAGACAAAGGCACGAGCAGGCCTTTGCACTAGCTGCAGTTGCAGAAGAACCGGAAGGTGAAACCATTTCAGGTATCATTATAGTCGCATTATTACCAGCAAACCGCATTATTTAATTCTAGAGCTACACTGTCTTTCACATCTAGTAGTTTCGTACCCATGCAAATAGCCAGGTTTACCGGAAAAGGTATTGTTCCAGTTACCAACATTACTAAAGCCTGCTAGTAGTCAGGTATAGAAGAGTAATGAGGATGCAATTCTTGGTACTTTCAATACCAAACCTCGACGTTGACTTAGACTTGGACTGGCTAAGCCAAGTACAAATACTATCCTAGACTACAGGAAGAGAAGCGTCATCCTTAGACCACCAAGTTACCCATTCGGATATCAGGACTAAGCAAACACATCTAGGTAAATTGCTAGATGTTGATTGTTAGGCTCAAAATATGTGAATGTAGTAATAGCTGAATACTACAGGTAGTTTCCAAATTAGATTTGATATACATGACTTATTAGGGTAGTCAGTAACTTCTAGTCTTGTGTTTTCACCAATAGATTAATTTCAGCTAGTATGAGGAATAGATCAATTAGATTGAAGGAGAGAGGGTAGACAGATGTTAGTCTTGAGAAAAACATTAGAAAAACTACCAATAATATGCGACCTGTTGTAAATCTGGTGATACCCATATAATTTGGATAAAAGGTACACATAAAGTAAAATAGGAGGACATGTGTTTTCACCTACCCGAGAACTATCAGACTTGGAAGAAGTGGAAAACTAAGCTCGAGGTACGTCATACCCTTCGATGTGTTGGAACGCATCAAAGAAGTTGTTTACAAGATAACATTACCTCAGACATTGGAAGAAGTACATGACGTCTTCCATATATTCCAATTAAAGAGGTACGATCTGGATACAAGTCATGTGCTTAAATGCGGACAACCTATAGTGTATATTAAGGTTGTAGAACTTAGAAAACCACACCTCTTTTGGGTCAACTAGCAACCTAGACTAGAAGTTAGAGATTATAGAATCTTGTCTTTTTGTGAATTTGAATTGTTTTGTACTTCTCATATCCTAATCTAGCGTACTTATATTTGCTATACTACCTTAAATTATACTCTGCTATTATAGCCTAGTTTTGCAAGCTTATTCTTTATCAAGCTTGTTCATTAAAATATGTATTATTGGAGTACTATATTAATACATTTCAGAATCAGTGTATGACGGTCTGATCAACCATAATGCACTTGGTTCGCTCTTCGCATAACTACTTTACGTGGGTTGAGATATATAATGATTAGTAGACAGATGTACTTACCCTCTGCGCATATCATATCAGCTACATAACTGTGCTAATACGAATATGTGAATAGGGATTACCAGAATAGCATTTCCATCCACAACTGCCTTGACAATTCCCCTTGAATTCTTTAAACGCCTTGAATCTCCCTACTTCTAATCTATTACCTCCCCCTTGAACTCTTGATTACTGTTTTCCGTCTTTCCTTATTTCGGAAGGAAGAAACCTCGTACTTATTATAAATACGAAGTGAATTGTTTCTATAAGCCATTTCTATTTATTTCTTGGGGAATTACCAAACCCTATTATTAGATTAGATTGTAGTTTAATACTGTTCTTATTTTTTAATGACTTTCGCTACCTACCATACGTTGTATTACGTTCCTCTAGTTCATATTGCATGAAAATATCATGCACCAGGCAAATCAACCTGGGAACGGGAAGAGAATATTCGATAAATGTTTCCCCCATCTATTTCCAGATCAGGGTATGTCCAAATATTTCAAATCAATCTTCAGCTATCTATGTCCTGATATTTCAAATCAATCAATCTTTCGTTCTCATTATATGTTTGTTTTTATTTCGAGGACAAAATATTTTAAGGAGGGTAGATTGTAAACTCCCTCGACCAGATTTCAATATTTTAATATTATTTTTTTAGTTAATTAGAATTAGTGCAACTTTTTAAAAATTTATTTACTATATATTCTATTGATTGTGCACCTGTTCATTACACAATTAATTAGGGCCTCACACTAGCTGTTAACCCTAAACTAATTTCACATCCCCGCCCTAGGCTTGCTAGACTACATTTTCTATATTTTTAGCAACTCCCAGAAACCTCGTTTTGTGCTTCGTTTTAGTCGCACAAATATCGTTACAAACGTACGTATTTAATCCCTATTTAAATTGCTGCTCTTTACCCATCTCTGTACCCCTAGAGATTTGAGGACCAGTAGGCACCTGTTTTGCCCAACCAAAAATACGATAATATTCTACACTAATTGTATTACAATTATCGTATTAACACCGTAGAAAAATTATGATCCTAACTGCCCCTAAATAATTAGTGAACACCGTGCGCAGTATTTATTAAATAATAAATACGGTTATCCGTATCACACAAAGAATCAGACCCTGACCCTGCCCAGGCTCCTCCCCACAGCCCAGGACATTACCCCAGCATTTTCTCTCAGTTCTGTGAATTTTAGTAATTTTTAGAACCAAGTGATTTTCCAGACAAATTGTATAATTGCACAATTTCCCAATTTTTGGACTTTTATGCAAATTGTGAAAAGTCAAGGGTTTTTATGCAAAAGTGTATGTGAGGTGACCTAACCTCATTGGCTAGACAACCTAACACCTACATGTGGCATTATTATCCAGAAAAATCTATTAGAAAATATCCTAAATTACAAAATTACTAAAATACCCAAAACTTCTACTTATTTACTAAACTGCCATTGCTTACAACTCCTATAAAACCCGACCCCCCCCTCTCTTCAAACCCCCACAGCCACCTCTCTCCGCCACCGCCGGCCGCCCAACTCCGGCGAAGCCTCCGCCCTGACCCCCTCTCCCCTCCGACCAAGCTCCACCATCTCCGGCGCCCTGCTCCGCCGTGAGCAGCCCCTGCAACCTCTCTTCTCCCACACCACACAGCCAACACCACCACTCCCGACCACCCCCTGCGCCACCCTCCGCCACCGTGCTCCGCCACCACCACCCTCACTCGACTCGCCCTGCTTTCCTCTACCCGACCCCCACTTCCTCGCCGCCCCACGACGTCTCCTCCGCCGTCGACAGCCTTCACAGCACCCTCGGCCACCCGTAACCCTAACTGTCACCCCCACCTCAGCCGGCCTCCAGCCTCCACCACCGCCGTCGTGGACCTCCGCCACCACCACCAACCTGACCGCCTCCCTTCCCTCCACCGTTTCCCCACCCTGCCCGGCCACCTCCGCCTCTCCTCCGCCGCCGGCAGCCCCGCACACAGCTGCTGCTGCTGCTGCTGCTAGCAGCTACTGCTGCTGTTCACGCTCCTTCGGCCGCCTCCGGCCGACTCCGCCGCCGTCCACCCGCCGTCGACGACCCCTAGGGCCCACCTGTCAGAGGGTATACTCCTCAACCCTATTATATACGTATTTATATACTAATATCCATATATATATGTATATATATATATATATATATGTATATATATATATATATATGTATATTAATATGTATTTATATGTATATTTATATATATATATGTTTATACAAATATATTATATATATTATATATTATTATATAATGTATAAATACAGAGTATTTATACAGTATATTGTATATTATTATTATAGTCTTATTATATATGTATATATTTTTACATATATATATATCTATACATAATTATATTTATATATATATGTATATTAAATATAAATATCTATTTATATATATAGTTACATATATATTATTGTATGCATATATATGTATATTTATATGTATATAGTTATATTATATGTTATATATTATTATGTAATAATTATTAATGCATTTATTTCTGTTTCATATATATATATAAATCTATATATAGTATATATAAATATATGTCTACATATATTTATATATATATAGTATTATATAATATGTATACTATATGTATATAATATAACCTATTATTTATATGTTATATTACAAATAAATATTGCTGGATAATACAGCTTATATTTATTATATATGTATATTTTCAATTCTTGCACTGTCTTTCAAATTCATTATATAAATATACAACAGTGGTCATATATAAACCCTGATAATATAAATATTAATTACTGCTGGATAGTACAGCATTTATATATGTATTTAAATTCCTGCAATGTCATTTTATTTTATATATATATATATTATCTATATATATATATACTATATAGTACTGTATAAATACATATATATATATATTGTATGACCCTAGTTTAACTGTAGATTTTCTCGTATAATTGCATTGACCATGTGACCCTGAATATTGTGAGTTGTCTGCCTTGTGTACACTGATGTACTGGCGAGACATGTGTTAGTGATTGACTATCTGATTATGCACAGTATTTGAGGACATGACACCCGTGCATCTAGACGCACACTTGACCCTGTTAGATGACAAGTAGCACCTATAGCGTAGTCTCTGAGTTCAGTGTACTTATGATTGTGTGTATGTCAGTGTACCGACTGATTCTGTATTATTATTAAATAATGTCTATCGGACTGTTGGATTATTCTGACAAGACCTCGGAAATAATATATTGGTATTTCCAGCAGAGGACCACAGGCGAGTACATTCTCTGACAGTTTTTATTATGTTGATTATCTCTATGATTCTAGTTATATAGCGTACATGATTCTGACACTATGTATACACGAGTTGGCATCATCGAGATCGATCATGAGAAGACATGATTTGGAATCCATCGTGCTAGCTGGGGATGGAGAGATATTAGTAGCTTATGTGATCATACCCAACTCTACATGCATCATAGCTCACCCACACCTCATATCGGTGCAGCCTGACCATTACATGCCTCATAGCCTGTTACATGTAATTAGCCTGATTATTGCTCGCATTATAACTATCCGGATGGTTAGCCTGACCTTACATGAACCATAGCTAATTATATTAACAAGCCTGATCAGTCCCAAGCCGATCACTATGTCATTTGAGACTTGTGGAGACCTTACATGAACCATAGTTTAATTTGAGACTTGTGGAGACTTATTATGTTAGACAGCTAGACTGTGGTTTATCTCTATTTTGAGACATTGTGTTTGACTATGTCATTCTTTCTTATCTTTTATCGTGCCATTTATATTCTTATAGCTATTGTGATTAAGTATACATTATGAGATATTGAGAGATGTTTATTTCATTGTCCTCCGTATGGAGTTGATATCATTGACAGGTTGTGAGTTATGTTTAGTATATTATTGAGACCTAGAAGTGTTCTACCGTCGATGTTGCAGCGTAGGCTGGACGTACCCACGACTCATGCCCAAATTCTGGGTGCGGGTCGTGACACATTTTTAGTGGTGGCCCATGCAGGTCGAGATTCTCATTTAGAGCGATATCATGGTAGTGCGAGCACTTAGTTGTACTACTGCGAGCCTGCGATAGGATATAGAAAATAGGATTTAGGATGAGAGTATGCTCAATCACAACTAGGAAATTCTGATCTTACAATGCTATTCTAAGTGATTACTTCCTTTGGAATTTTACTGTCCTTCCTTGATGATATCGTATCTATTACCTTAATTGATTCTTTTTAATCTGTCTTCAGGATGTTGCCGAAGACTAGGTCTTTGAGAATGGGAGCAGCAGCTTCAGAGAGGTTTGCCACCTCTCGACCTGACGAACAGACATCTGGAGTTCCTCTTACATCTCCTGTTCAAGTGGGTGTATCTACAGCTGTTAGGATTCCTCCTCCACCTGTTCAGAGGATTGCACAGCTGTGACAAACAACCTTCTACCACCACCGACTTCGATTCCCGAAGGTGTGCCCACTGATAGGGCACAAATGTTCACACTGATCCAAGGCATGTTAGAAGCCCAGAGAGTGACAGCAGAAGCTCAGCATATTCATGCTGAGGCTCAAAGGGTGCAAGCAGAGGCACACCAGGCATAGACAGAGCTGATGAGAGAGAGCATGGAGAATGCTCATTTGGTGGCTCTCCAGGCTGTGGAGAGAGTAGCACAACAACAATAGCTTCCTGGCCAGCAGCACTAGAGGCCAGGTACTATAGTGGACTTCAAGAGGATGATGCCTACAGAGTTCAAAGGCACCGAGGGGATACTCTACGCTGACGAATGGCTAGAGGATATAGAGAGAAACTTGCGTTTGGCACAGATTCCGGAGATTCTTCAGATTAAGGCCGCTGGCAGTCAGATATTTGATATCGCGCTGACATGGTATCGTACAGAGCCGAGACTCACTGACGAAGGACTTACTTGGGAGCTCTTTAAGGAACTCTTCAAGGAGAAGTTCTTTCCTGACATAGCTTTGGGAGCATTGGAAAGTCAGTTCCATGACTTGGTCCAAGAAAGCATGTCAGTTGATGAATACGCCGCGGAGTTTTTTCGTTTGAGTCGTTTCACGCCATCGATGATTCGAGACCCAGGGGACTGAGCACGAAAATTCAGGAAGGGGTTGAATAGAGAGATCAAGTCTCGTACTCGGGACGATGCACTACTATATTTGAGGGTATTCTGATGGATGCCCAGATTACTGAAGATGACTTGGACCTCAGGCCTAAGAGAGGATGCGACACTTCTGGAGGAACAAGTGGTAATACAGGACCGGCCAAGCGCCCACACTTTCAACAACAACAGAGGCCATACCAGCAGCAGCATCAGCAGCACCAGGCACCAGTTCGAGGACACATCCAGCAGCAGCAGCCACAGAGACAGAATCAGCCCGTTGCCCAGTGTGCATATTACGGAAAGATGGGACATACCAGAGACATCTACAGGAAGAGGTTGGGTACATGCTTGTCCTATGAATCATCAGCACATCAGCTGATGGATTGTCCATCTATTCAGACTCGTCAGGGTAGAACAGCCGCTCAGAGAGGATCAGCCAGAGTACCTACTATACCAGGAGGCCAGCAGAGGAGACCTCCACTTCTACCACAGCAGCAGAGGTTTTCTCAGCACCAGCAGCAGCAGAAAGGAGCACCACAGAGACGCACATATGCATGACGATTGAGGAGGTCGAGCCAGCTGGAGACGTGATTTCAGGTTAAGTTTCTCTCGATTCTATTCCAGCACTTGCATTATTTGATTCTGGCATTTCTCATAGTTTCGTATCTGTATCTTATGCTCTTAAGAATCATTTAGAAATGGAACCATTAGATAGGACTTGCAAGATCATGACTGGAGGAGGCATTATCCTAGTCCGTGATTATTTCAAGGATCGGAGAGTATCATTGGGAGGCCGAGAGTTGAGCGTGAGTTTACTCGTCATGCTACTTTCGGGATACGATATTGTACTCGGAATGGACTGGTTATCATAATACTATAGATTATCATGGAGGTAGAGTAATATTTTGACTGCCCGGAGAACCAGAGTTTGAGGTCGCCATAGGAGCAGCAGAGTAGAGGCACTTTTTATGGAGCTAGAAAGGAAGAAGGGGAGTTACCACATCCTCTGATAGCGGAGTTCCTGGATGTATTTCCAGAGGAGTTGCCAGGCTTGCCGCCAGACAGAGATGTTGAATTTTCTATAGACTTGGTACCAGGTGCGGAGCCCATTTCGTAACACGTCTATAGAGTCAACAATAGAGAGCTGACAGAACTGAAGAAGCAAGTTGAGGAGCTGCAGGACAAAGGTTTCATTAGATCCAATTCATCACTATGGGGAGCTCCGGTATTATTCGTACCGAAGAAGGACGACACAGTACGCATGTGTATCGATTATAGAGCTCTGAATAACCTCACTATCAAGAACAAATATCCGCTGCCAAGGATAGATGATCTTTTCGATCAATTGAGTGGAGCGAAGGTGTTTTCAAAAATAGACTTAAGGTCAGGCTATCACCAGTTGAAGGTGAAGAGAGAAGACATACCGAAGATAGCTTTTCGGACTAGATATGGCCAGTTTGAATTCACGGTAATGTCGTTTGGTTTAACCAATGCACCAATAGTGTTCATGAACTTAATGAACAAGGTATTCCACCAGTACCTTGACAAGTTCGTAGTGGTGTTCATCGATGACATTCTTGTGTATTCGAAGACCCCAGAGGAGCACCTGAGGATAGTCTTGGAGACTCTCAGAAAAGAGAAGTTCTATGGGAAGCTTTCAAAGATTGAGTTCTTCCTTGACAAGGTTGAATTTCGTGGACATATGGTAATGGGTGATGGAATTTCAATTAACCCAAAGAAGATCGAGGCAGTGGAGTCATGGGCTACCCCCAGTTCGGTAGCTGAGATAAGGAGTTTTCTCGGGCTAGCAGGATACTACAGGAGGTTCGTACAAGACTTCTCTAAGATTGCAGAGCCGAAGACTAGGCAGACCAAGAAAGATGTAGATTTTGTCTGGACAGGGGAATGTCAGGCCGCGTTTGATGAGCTGAAGAAGAGATTGACGAAAGCTCATATTTTGACGTTGCCATCAGGTACAGGTGGTTTCACTATCTACAGTGATGCTTCAGGAAAAGGTTTAGGATACGTTCTTCAGTAGCATGGAAAAGTAATTGCCTATGCTTTAAGACAATTACGCCCTCATGAAAAGAACTACCCCACCCATGATTTGGAGTTGGCAGCAGTTATCTTCGCTCTAAAGTTGTGGAAACACTATCTGTACGGAGAGCATATGGAAATCTTCACGGACCACAAGAGCTTGAAGTACGTGTTTACACAGAAGAAGCTGAACATGAGACAGAGAAGGTAGTTAGAGTTGATGAAAGACTTCGATATCTCATTATTGTACCACCCAGGAAAGGCCAACATAGTCGTCGATGTCTTGAACAGGTATCCGATGGCTATATACTTGACGACAGATAAACATTTATTGGCCGATCTTGAGAGCTTGGGAATTGAAGTGCTAGTTCCAGGTATTGAGATTCAGATGTGGAGATTGCAGATACAATCAGAGCTGATGGACAAAATTAGAGCTGCACAGTATGATGATGAGACTCTAAGGAGTATCAGGGCACAAGTTCGGACAGGATTGACATATGACTTCACCATTGCGGATGATGGATCTTCATGACATGGCACGAGGATGTGTGTGCCAAGTGGAGAGCTGTGCGAAAAGGTTTTGCAGGAGGCACATCGCTCTCAGTACTCGATGCATCCCGGTGCCAACAAGATGTATCGATATTTGAGGGAGCACGTATGGTGGTATAGTATGAAGCACGAGGTAGTACGCTTTGTATCCCGATGTTTAGTGTGCCAGAGGTAAAAACATATCGACAGAGACCAGGAGGATTGCTTCAACCTTTACCTATTCCAGAGTGGAAGTGGGAGCACGTGACTATGGACTTCGTTTCAGGGCTTCCACGTTCTCCAGGAGGACAGGACGCGATTTGGGTCATCGTAGATAGGTTGACCAAGTCAACCCACTTCTTACCATTCAAAGTGGGTACATCAACAGAGAGTCTAGCAGAGATATACGTGTGGCAGATTGTCAGATTACATGGAGTTCCTGTAAGTATCGTCTCAGATTGGGATAGTCGTTTCACTTTCCATTTTTGGAGGAGTCTGCAGGTTAGCTTGGGCACTCAACTCAAGTTCAGTACCGCGTATCACCCCCAGACAGACGGACAGTCTGAAAGGACTATTCAGACTCTTGAAGATATGCTACATACTTGCATTTTTGATCTCGGAGGTTCTTAGGAGGATCATCTACACCTAATAGAGTTTGCTTACAACAACAGCTATCAGGCCAGCATTGGAATATCACCATTCGAGGCTTTATATGGACGAAGGTGTCGTACACCGTTATCTTAGGATGATATCGGAGAGAGAGCCTTGTTAGGACCAGAAATGGTCGTGGATGTAGCAGAAAAGGTAAAACACATCAGAGACAGACTATGAGTGGTGCAGGACAGACAGCGGCATTGGGCCGACAGCCACCGTTGACCCCTAGAGTTTCAGGTATAGGTTTTTTATTTTGGTTTGTGATTGTTTTATTTTAGATTGTGTGTTAAGACTGTTTGTTCTAGGTTGGCAATTTGGTGTTCCTACAGATTTTTTTGACACGGGGCACGATCCGTTTTGGTAGAGACGGAAATCTTAGTCCACAATACATTGGACCTTTCGATATTCTTGCAAGGGTCAGTGCAGTGGCCTATAGACTAGACTTACTGCTTGCTCTAGATGGAGTGCATGACGTGTTCCACGTGTTACAGCTGAGACGGTACGTGGTAGATCCTAGTCACGTACTAGATCACTCGGAGATCGAGGTTGGACCGACTCTCAGCTATCCTGAACACCCCGTAGAGATCTTGGATCGTAGAGAGAAGGTATTGCGGAACCAGACTATTCTTTTGGTTCGTGTTGCATGAGAACATCACTCTCCAGGCGATTCAACCTGGGAAAGAGAGGACGAAATGCGCGAGCAATATCCGTATCTCTTCGAGACTTGAGGTATAATTCCTTGTTTGATTGTTTGTTCTTATGCTAGTTTATTTTAATTTCGAGGACGAAATTCTTTTAAGGAGGGTAGACTTATCACTACCACATTCCAGAATAGGGGTATTTTCGTCTTTTTATTTATTTAATTTAATGTGTTAATATTGCATGATAATTATTTATATTTAATTGCTGTGATTTTATTTGATTGTTGTACCTTACCGTTGCTTCGATAATTGGAGCGCTACACTAGCCATTGCCTTCCTATAAATTTTACACCCTTGTCATAGACGTGCCAGCCTTCTATTTTGATCTTTGTGTGACTCATAACTATGCCCTTTTGTGCTTCATTTTAGTCGCACAATATTCGTCGCAAACGATTGTATTTAATTCTATATAAATCCAACTTGTATCTTTGTTCGTTCCAATCGAAATTGGAGACACAATCTCGACCCTTTTTGTGCAACCCAAATTATGATAGTATTCTAATCTGAGTCTTCGACATCCATGATACTTGTGTCTCACCTAATTTTAACCCTATGTACTTCCAATTAATTTTAGAACACTGGTTATATTAATTTTAATTAAATTAATCCAAAAATCCTACTTTGTGCAATTTTCCAATTGTTGGGCACTTTTATGCAAAAGTGCATTAACGTGTCCATATTCCATTGGACCAACACATGAAGAAACCCTATTTTCCTTCATATAAAAATTTCTCCAAAATTTTTGGAGTGTGTAACACTCAACATCAACCCTCATTAAACCTTAGCCCTCCATTTGAAACAACGCAAATCCTAGCCCTCCAAATATCTTCATGTAAAAGCCAAGGCCCCTTTCTAAGGAGTGTTGACCGGCCCAACTACCTAGGTCAACACCCAACCCTAATTACATATATATATATATATATATATATATATATATATATATATATATATATATATATATATATATCCTTTTACATTCACCCCAAACCCTATTCCTAGCCGAACCACCTTCCTCCTGCTCATCATCTTCTCCATCACGATCTCCCCCTCCCACCGACCGTAGTAGTCTCGACGAAAGCCCACGTCTGAGCCGACCTCGCTGAACTATCTCCCCCATTACCTTCATTCCAGTCCCCCGTCCACACCGCCTCCACCCTCCTCCTTGCTCGTAGGAAGCCGCCAGACCGACTGCCATCAACCCGTCGACAGCACCCGACGTCGACTCCGCCATCACCTGTCCCGACTACACTCGCCTGAACTCGACACCAACCATCCATCATCTCGACCCCATATCTGAACCACCTTCCCCGACCTCCTCATCGACAGTCGCCGCCACCATTAATGACGGATCCACCATCGTCTACACCGCCGCCGGAGCCCGACAACAGCGCCTGAACCTCCTCCCGAGCTCGACTGAATGCTGCCATCACCGCTGAAGAGCCGACCCCCTCACGACTCGCCTGAAACTCGATCTCCTCCACCCATTCACCTCATGACTCGACGACAGCAGCACCCTTCCCTCGACGGCCCGCTAAACCGATCCCCTCACGACTCGACGTCGTATACTCCCTCGTGCACGTGCACGCCGAGGCCAAGGTGCGAAGTATTCTCTTGTGATTTTGTTCGTATGTGAATGATGTTAGGATTTAGCGTGTTCATTAGATATTGATTGCTAGACGTTATGGAAGTAAACCAAACTCGTATGCGTATACGTGCGCGTATGCGTATAATAATCAATTTAGTATATATATATATATATATATATATATATATATATATATATATATATATATATATATATATATATATATATAATATAGGAATTAAATGCAAATACTAGTTATGACTATATATGTATATATATATTGTATGACCCTAGTTTAACTGTAGATTTTCCCGTATAATTGCATTGACCATGTGACCCAAAATATTATGAGTTGTCTGCCTTGTGTACATTGAAATACTGGCGAGACATGTGTTAGTGATTGACTGTCTGATTATGCACAGCATTTGAGGACGTGACACCCGTGCAGCTAGACGCACACTTGACCCTGTTAGATGATAAGTAGCACCCCTAGCGTAGTCTCTGAGTTCAGTGTACTTATGATTGTGTGTATGTTAGTGTACCGACTGATTCTGTATTATTATTAAATGTTGTCTATAGGACTGTTGGATTATTCAGACAAGACCTCGGAAATAGGACATTGGTATTTCCAGCAGAGGACCACAGGCGAGTACATTCTCTGACAGTTTTTATTATGTTGATTATCTCTATGATTTTAGTGTATAGTGTACATGATTGTGACACTATGTATACACAAGTTGGCATCATCGAGACCGATCATGAGGAGTCATGATTTGGAATCCATCGTGCTAGCTGGGGACGGAGAGATATTAGTAGCTTATGTGATCATACCCAACTCTACATGCATCATAGCTCACCCATACCTCATGTCGGTGCAGCCTGACCATTACATGCCTCATAGCCTGTTACATATAATTAGCCTGATTATTGCTCGCATTATAGCTATCCGGATGGTTAGCCTGACCTTACATGAACCATAGCTAATTATATGTAACAAGCCTGATCAGTCCCAAGCCGATCACATGATATGCTGATATTTCACACACTTAGCTAGATAGTCTATACATGTATCTCTAGTTTATTAATCTAACATTTCCCTATGTTCTAGTTATTGCTCTAGCATTCACTTATATTCTAGTTCATTGTTCTAGCATGCACCTGTGTTTTTGTTCATTGCTAGTATACCATTGATGATGACATATGCTCCAGCATTTACTTATTTCCAGTATTTTATTATCTCCAGTATTTTTTATTGCCAGTATTTATATCCATCTTGTATTTCTTTACACTATATTATAGTTTTGTCAATATATATGGAACTGCTGTTAGTGCTTGTACTTCACTCCAATCCTGACTGGATATTTTTTCCAGAGGATCTTGAGGATTTTTGTCCTACACATTATGGACCAGGTATAGACACCGACTACACACCAGAGATATTAGAGGAGTCTATTCTATTAGAGGAGACACTACCTGCAGCTGTTTAGACATCATTTATCTTATGCATTTGAGACTTATTTTGAGGTTATTTTAGTTATGTTGAGACTTATGTAGAGTTTAATTTGAGACTTGTGGAGACTTATTATGTTAGACAGCTAGACTGTGGTTTATCTCTATTTTGAGACATTGTGTTTGACTATGTCATTCTTTCTTATCTTTTATCGTGTCATTTATATTCTTATAGCTATTGTGATTGAGTATACATTATGAGATGTTGAGAGATGTTTATTTCATTGTCCTCTATATGGAGTTGATACCATTGACAGATTGTGAGTTATGTTTAGTATATTATTGAGACCTAGACAGCATTCTACCATCGATGCTGTGGCGTAGGCTGGACGTACCCATGACTCATGTCCAAATTCTGGATGCGGATCGTAACACATTTTTAGTGGTGGCCCATGCAAGTCGAGATTCGCATTTAGAGCGATATCATGATAGTGCGACCACTTAGTTGTACTACTGCAAGCCTGCGATAGGATATAGAAAATAGAATTTAGGATGAGTGTATGCTCAATCACAACTAGGAAATTCTGATCTTACAATGCTATTCTGAGTGATTACTTCCTTTGGAATTTTACTCATGCCCAAATTTCGGTTGCGGGTCATGACATTCCCGGTTTGAAAGAGACAGCGGACCTTTTGGACCTGAAACTGGCGGAGGTGGAGTGATAAATGATGGAGCTACGGCAGTACCAGTAGGCAGATCTGGGGGTACTAATAGCCCGTGAATATGAGGATTTCTTGGCTGGGTTGGATGCAGAGAAGACCCTCGTTGCTTCATCTAGGGAATGCTTGCTACATGACCTACAGAGGCTGCAAGAAGAGCGTGATCGGCTGGGCAACCTTAGGGAGGATTTCCTCACCCGGCAAAATAACTTGACCGATGAAATCAGGCAGCTCCAGACCAAGCTTGACATGCTGGAGAATAATCTCTGGGAGTCCCAATAGGAAGATGAGGCTATCCGGACCGAGGTGAGCCGGGCTGCAAAAAATACATCAGTCGTTGAGGTCATGGTGTAGTAGCTGGATGACCGATATGAGGCCTTTGTCCGATTCGAGGATCCCGAGGTCCTGGCGAAAGAAGTTGAGCGCCGGGTCACTTGGTGCCGAGAAGGTCAAATTGCCCGTCTCCAGGGGAGGATAGAGGAACTGTGCTCCCACGATGAGCAATAGTAATTTTGTGTTTCCTTTTCTGAAACTATCTTTTGTTGTTTTGCTCTAGTTGATTTTACTTTTGTGGTTGGGGCGCTAGTAGCCCCTCAAGTGTAGTTTGCCTTTTTGGCAAGAAGAAATAAACTCCTTTTCTTTCTGTTGTGATTGTCTGGTTGATTTGATTTGCATCCTTTGAGAGAAATGACCACTTCCTTCTCCTCATGTGCTTGGCGTGCGCCTGAAGTGTTCACACCACTGTGTCAGTCCGGGTCTCTGAGAGGATTACACCAAATCCTGGCAATCACATCTTGGGTTGTGCTGGATCAAATTGTCTTGTCTTGTGAAGTGAATTCTCACGACTCAGGAAGTAAACCCTCGATTCCCTGCTTATAAGTGGCAGACGATCTCGGAACTCCTTACACAAATTTACTTTTAGTGCAATGGTTTCTGGAGGTGCTCCGAAGGACACCAATACGTTGGTTTTCGCGGTGTCGGTTACCCCTGATCCACGCTCCAGCGAGCCTGAGTTGCTTCCTACTGAGAGGACGGGAGAAACGCCCATTGTTCGAGTACGCAAGGCGGACATCTTCCAAGAACTCTTGGAAACCCCTGCTGATTCGGGGGAGCAAAGTGCCAGAGATGCTCCATGTCAATTGCTCGCATCCTCAAACGTTTGTATTTTTTATTTTCTTGCCATGTACATCAGTAATTCAGACGATTCTTCTTCTTCTTGATATTTTGTAATCCTTCCTTCTTTTTGTTTTAATAAAAGGAGAAATTACTTTATTTGTGCATGGTGACATTTGAGGTGCTTGTACTAGAGGTGAGATGGTCCTAGCACAACATTTATAGTTAGTGTGGATATCCTACTTGGGGATTTTAGTGGACCACCCTTTTGCGCACTTGGGGTGCAAGTAATAGATTCGAAGCAAACCCTATCAGAGGTAATATGGACATGATAAGTTTTGTAGATAGTAAGGACATCCAGCCAGGGGATCTTTGGTGGACCTATTACTCTTTTGCGCACCTAGGGTGTAAGTAATAGATTCGAAACAAATTCTATCATAGGTAATATGGACGTGATAGGTTTTGTGGACCTATTCCTTTTTGGCGCATGTTAGTGCAAGTAATATGTTTGAGACAAGCCCTGCCAGAGGTAATATGGATGTGGCAGTTTTTGTGGACTTAACATCGCTGGTGTACCTTCACTATAATAATACAGAGTTTTAGCGACAGAATTTTTCGTCGCTAAAATGCCAATTTTCGTCGCTATTTTAATATTACAACGGATTAGCGACGAAAATATGGCGTCACTAATTTAAGTGTCGCTGCCAGATTTTTGTCGCTAATCCATCGACATGGCGACAAATTTGCAATGAACTTAGCGACAAATTTTAGCGACGGATTGGTGATGGAATATTAACGCCGCTTTATTTGGTGACAGATTAGCGACGGATTGACGACAAAAACTATGAGCCCATTTTTACCAAATTTTTTAGAAGCTTACCGACAAATTTTTTGTCGCTAATCCGTCGCTAAAGAGACAAACATAACGATGGATATAACGACTATGTCTGATACCAAAAATTCTACATTTTTTGGTATCAGACATATTTTGCGACAGATTTTTTGTCGCTAATCCGTCGCTAAAGTGTCGCATATCCGTCGCAGACCTAGAATTTTTTAGTTTTTCGTCGCTAATCCGTCGCTATTCCATCGCTAAACAAAAATATTTTTTTACAGAATAGAATCACTTACTTTCTGCTCCTGTAACATTATACAAAATCAAATCACTTATACACAAATACATCCAAACACATCAAATACAATGAAACACATCAAATACAATAGAACTTAAATATAAGTGCATAGCCATAAGTTTTTATACACTACCATAATCCAAACATATATAGTTATACACAAATACATCTAACAGACTGTCAAATTTTTAAGAAAATAAAACTACACATCAAGTCGACGGTGGAGACAGAGGCGGCGACGGCTGTCGGGTAACCATGTACTATGCCATAACGGCGGCGATGATCTGTTGTAGATCCTCAAGAACGATAGGTGGAGCAGCAGGAGGATCCGGAGGAGCCATCGGAGTAGCTAGAGTAGCAGGAGGAGCATGAGCTGCAGGATCACGAGACTCTGTCAGTTGTCTAACCTGCCTCTATACTTCTAACAGAGTCATCGTGATTTGCTCCAAGCTTCTAGCACCAGGAGGAACGGGCTTTGATGGAGCTGGAGGAGCTCTGAAAAGAACCGACGGCTGGGATGCCAACGATCCAGTCCCGTACACGCTGTCGCCTTTCCCTCTTCTGACAGCTTGTACCGACCGATCGTTTCTCTCAGTCGGCGTACTGTTCTCAGTCTCACCCTCCAACGTCTCATACGTCTCTTATATTTATTTATGTAAATATGTTTAGATATCGTAGGTTAGGATTAATCTTTTTATTCACTACAACTAAGGTTAGGTTTAGAGTTAAGTTTACATATCGTAGGTTAGGTTTAGAGTTAGGGTTTTTGGATATCATAGGTAACAATATTGAAGTTAAGGTTAGATTTTTAGGGTAAAAAAATATAGTTAAATTATATAAAAAAATGTAATTAAATTTCGTTGACAAAATTTTATAAACACAACTTACGTATGCTTTTGTTGTCCGCTCATGTACGAGCTTCCCATCCTTCTTTCTTTTGTGCGTTCACTGAAAGATTGCGGGGAAGTCGACGGCCTTCGGGTCTCCCTGGCTCTGATGGCCTCACTGCACTGTAAAAATTAAGTAATTAATTAATAAGGAAAAATGAGAATTACCAAAAATTGATTTAGCAACAAATTATAATACCGACCATCCGTCGAAAATGCTCGACGATCAGAATGGATCCACCTATGTGGAGACCACCCTTAGCACATGACGCTCTTGCCTTCTCGTACTTGGCCTTATAGGCCGGGGCCTCCATCTTCTCCTTCATCTTCTCCCGTATTTAGACTCATTATTGGAATATTCCGTTTGGGACATTGAGAGAGAGCGTGCACATAACCCACGAACGAGCTTTCAAAACTGAGATAATTGAAATGAAGTCCAAAGGCGTATAAGCCAGGCTCTAATACCAACATGTCATGCCCCGATCTCCCGCAAGCTAAATCGGTCATTCCCGCTAGGCGAGATTCACCGTGCCAGCGCTCCCGCGGAACGATCGCTTTGACCCATCCGGGCATGATGCCGTACGAGTGTGAGCCACACCCGTGTAAGGCCATGGTTCATTGGCTGGCAGTAAGAGTTCTAAGCCACAGAGTCGCACAGATTGTCCGAGTGCAGCGGAATCATAAACGCATAGGCAATTTGGTAACAAGTTCATTGAGTCGACAATATAGCGGAAGTATTTAATAACACAAATTGAAGTAAAGCAACTCTTTATTGATATAACAAGTGTTACAGGCGGCGCTTGGCCGAGATTATAATTCACTCAAGCCTCTCTCTCTGAAATAATAAAAGCGTGCCAAGTGGCTACAATTGTGGAATAATTTGTACAGACGATGTTCACATCATTATGTCTTGTATATGTGCTTCAGTTCCGGACGCAGCGCCCCAAGGCTTCAGAGTAGACTCCTGGCCTTAGCACGAACGAAGGAGGCATCCGCACCGAACGAGGTTCTCCCGTACCCTGCAAATAAACTGGTGGATTATCAGTACATGAATGCACTGGTGGGGAAGCTACTCGCCCGCTCGACAAATCCAAACACGTAATATAGGTTCCATGCACCAACTATTAAGTTGTCTTTCTAGTTGCCTTAGGATCAGTTTCATGCAAAGATTGAATAGCCTATTTCGTGTGGCAGTGCGTCGTGTGTCATGAGAGAAAATACGGTGAGACTTACCCTTTGGCCTTTCTTGTCCAAGGCAAACATTGTTAATTTAAGCACAAGCAGGTATAAACATTCAGGGGCATTCATAATGAAAACCAAGGCAACAACATATGCAATACGAGAGTCATTGTATCATGATCATTCAGGTATTCAGTTATTCATTTGATGCGATACAATGGCTCGCACGCGGATAGCCGCTAAGCGATGATGACTTATCTATATAAACAGGAGTCGCTGGCATAGCCATAAAGGACACTAATCATAAACGAGAATGGTTTGCAGCAAAAGTACAATGGGCGCTACAAGCCACCTCGTCCAGTATAATATTTGACTATACAATAGAGTTCAGCCGTAGAGAGAATGGTATGCAGCGAAAGAATAATGAGCACTACACGCCATCTCGTACAGTACAATAGGCTGAACAATAGAGTTCCATCCGGATCGAATCGGTCCCAGTGCCCCGGTGAACGTCTGTGGAACTATACCTCATTTCCGAGTTGTCCGCGACATGCAGGTCCCTGGGGTTATCCAAATTCACATCTTTTACAATACAATCAATAACACGAGTACAATCTTAAATTTCTGCTATGAACGAGCTTGGACAGGATTCTCGTTCAAAGGTAAACTTGATGTGATCCCAGTACAATATTCACTTGCCTTGATGCATGCCCCTAGTTCGGGGATTTGCCTTGGTAACCTAACGGTCCCGGATACTTGCAGGTTCAATTGCACAAAAGAGCTATTTGATAGTCTCCTGGCTAACTAGAATGCATGCATAATACAATAACGTTGGACATTTGCAAACAGACAAGCATGCGTTTCTAAGGGACTTAAGCAAACACGTTTGGCTCGGGCCCGAAGGTAAGCCGAGAGGTAAAACCGTAATGGAACTTAGCATGCGAGGGTCTGAATATAAGAAATATTTTATTTCCATGTTCTAGCATAAGCAATACAAGTTGGGATTATTCTCTTAGCTAGGTGTGTTGTATTATTATTAGCATGCAAGGGTGATTCACCTAGCGACTAACATGTAGCATTCCAGATTTTATATGTGCTGGCTAAGCAAAAACAAGTTCACCGTAGCCACCCACCTTAGTGATGATTCGCCTCGGTAGAGCGATACGTCAAGCGAGCCTCTGAAAGCCTAAGCCGGATCCTGTAGGGACAAGTCTGGATATCCTTTGCCTCAAACGAGTGTTCTCACCTGAGCAAAGCGGGTCGGGACATTGTACTTTTGCCGTTTGAATCGGCAGTTCGCTTGAACGGAACGGGGTGTTACAGTACTAATAGTCATAGTAGTCGCAGGAGTAGTGGCAGGGGTAAAAGTTGAGGGAAGCCCGGGAGATGGAGTAGCTCCCCCTACCGAAGAAAGAGTACATGGCGGGGATAAACCATCCTCGGCATCTATGAACTCGTCCTCTGATGGTCATGTGCGACCTGTATCCGGAATAGCTGGAGGATGCTGGGAATACGATCCTCTATGAACCTGTCGTCATGATCGTCCTCGTCCCACCATAGGTAAATCTGACAGTAAATAATATATGGTGTTATAAAATAAATAAAAATAGTGACATCAAAACATCATAAAGTAATGGATGGTGTGGTGAAACAAATAAATACTAGTATGATGATAAAATAAATAATAACTGTCTCATTAAATAAATAAATAAATAATCTAAGCTAATGCATATGTGTGTACGTACTAATCTTCTTCATCTTCCGAATTGTCTTCCAGATCATTTTTTGAATAATCTTCATCTTCTTCTTCTTCATTTTTACTTTCACTATCACCTTCATCTTCCAATTCTTATTCCTCGTTCAATACCTTCATATCATAGTCTTCCTCTATATAAGGTAAATCTTCTATGTCAATCTCTTCATTAACTCTATCTTCCTCTATGTTAACATCAACCTCAATACCATGAACACCGGCCAAAATCATATATGTAGGTTGAGGCATGACCACCTCATCCTCCTAGTATGCTAGATCCCCAACATTATATGTGTTTCTAGCTTTAGTTTTGCATACAATCCACCAATCCTTATTATTGCGTCGTCGACTAGGATAGCTCGTATAATACACTTGAACCGTTTAACTAGCCAACACAAATGGTTCAAACCCTACATATCTTTTTTCATAATTTATATCAACAAACCCAAACTGGTTGTCAATTTTCCTTCCTTGCTTGGGTATCGTGTCAAACCAATCACATTTAAACAACAAATTTTTTATCTCATAAGAGTATTCCAGCTCCACGATATCTCTTAGTACACCATAATAGTCGAATTCTGGATCCTCATCGTAGACTGAACCCCTCACACATACTCCAGAATTTTTTGTATAATTAGCCTCCCCATCGACAAATGATTGATTAATAGGCTTATCGGTGGTTTTATATTTGAAGCAATTTATGGTGTATCCATCCTAACACTTTTCCCTCTTTCTTGGTCCGATAGCTAATGCTCTAAGTCGTTCGTTCTGTAACTCTGTACCAGGACGAAAAACCTGAAATATCATGTATCATATAAACATTAGACAAAGATTGGTCAGAATGCTAAATTTAGAATGCTTAATGATTATGATCCGTAAATAATTATGGAACTACGATAGAAATTTTGTATCAACCTCTCTAGCAAAATCATCATCATTAATAGTAGGTTTATTCATTTTCACCTCAGCTCTAAAAGTACTATGATAGTAAGGAGAATAGTTAGAGCATTTTTTTCAAGCATATACATAATTGAAATATGTAGCAAAGATGGGTCGCTTACTTCTCAATATGAAGCATCTCTTCAAGACTACTATTTAACAATATATACCGATGAACGGCTTCAAACTCATCGTGTGGCTTCAAACTCATCATCTTCCAACCGCCGTACTTTAGTAGCACTTGTAGGCTTACCTCCCACATTGAAGATAGTGCGGATTACACTATTCATTTCATCAACCCCACCGCCATCATTCCTTGGGGTTCTATTACGATTTGTTCTGACATGAGTATCAAAGTAGATAAAGCAGAAGTTTGAAACCTCCTCAATAATATATGCTTCGCATATCGAAGCTTCTACATTAGCCTTATTGCCCACTTTCTTCTTTAGGTGATGTAGATACCTATAGATAATATATTGAATATTAGAATTATTTAAGTAAAGAAATTAATAGGACAAACTAATCAATTTATACCTCTCAAATGGATACATCCATCGATAATGGACGGGAGCACCGACACGTGCTTCCTATGCAAGATGAATCGGTAAATGCTCTATACTATCAAAAAACTGGGGGAGGGTAGCACCCTTTCTAACTTGCACAATGTCAATACAATCTTCTCCTCAAGTTCTATTAAATGTTGCATCGTCAACTTGCTTGAACACAAATCTCTAAAGAATATAGATAATTTGGCCAACGAAGTCCATACTTGATGAGGCAACATCTCTTTCGGAGCAATAGGTAGTAACCTCTCCATAAACACATGGAAATCATGACTCTTCATCCCTGTCAGCTTGTGTTCGTGGAGATTGACACATCTAGCCAGATTTGACACGTAGCCGTCAGAAAATCTCAACTTTGAAATCCAATTGCATATTATAAAAAATTTCTCCCTACTCAATGTAAATGGCACTGGAGGCTTGACCCAATTACCGTTTGTACTTCATTTTTAGTGCAAATCTGAACGCTTGCAAATAATTTTCAAATCCTTTCTTGCTTTGAAATTGTCTTTCATTTTCCCCTTAATATCCATCACAGTATTGAAGATGTTGTCGAATACATTTGTTTCGATATGCATTACATCAAGATCGTGTCTTATGGGATTGTCCTTCCAATAAGGTAAATCCAAAAAGATACTCCGCTTCATCCAATTATGTCTAGTCCGAACCCTTCAAAGTGAAGGGCCAATATCGGATCTTCCATCACAGTCGACAATCCATCTAATTCTTTCCAAACTTGGTCTCTTGTCAGTCTCAACGGGAGCAGAGATAGCTCATGTTTACCTGCTCTAAAGCCATCTCTGTTCCTTCTCCAAGGATGCTATGCAGGAAGGAACTGACGGTGACAATAAAAAAGTATGCTTTTTTGCCATTCTGGAGACAGAATGCCTTACTCTTTTCCATACATATCGGCCAAGACAAAGTACCATGAGTACTCCACCCTGATAACATCCTATATGCTAGAAAATTATTGATGGTACACATGAGTGACACTCTCATATGAAAGTTCTGCTCCTTCGATATATCATATGTCTGAACGCCGAACTGCCATAATTGTTTCAACTCATCCACCAACGATTACAAGTAGATATCGATGTTCTTCGTTGAATTTTTTGGACCGGGTATGATAAGTGTCAAGAACATGTGAGGAGTCTTCATGCACATCCAAGATGGTAGATTATAAGGAGTCAAAATTATCGGCTAACTAGAGTACTGAGATTCTGGCTGTCCGAAAAGAGTGAATCTATCAGAACATAAACCCAACCGGACATTCCTGGGCTCTACAGCAAATTCAGGATGACACCGATCAAAATACTTCCATGCCTTTCCATCGGAAGGATAAGATAATTCTCCATCATCCATCTTTCGTTCCTTGCTATGCCATGTCATGTGTTCTGCTGTATTTACGGACATATACATCCTCTGCAGCCTCTTTGTAATCGGTAAAAACTGTACGTACTTGTAGGGACGCAACCTTGCTCGGACAGTTGACTTTTCTTTGCCCCGAATTGGCTTGTACCGGTCCGCGTAACAGAAAATGTATCTATCTTTATCATTGTTCTCCTTATAGTACAACATGCAACCATTTTGACAACAATCTATCTTTTCGTAGCCTAATCCGAGTTTTCATATCATCATCTTTGACTTGTAGAAGTTTTCAGGCAACTCCTTTGATCCTTTTGGCAATAACTCTCTAACAAACTAAATTATCTGGTCCTAGCATTCCTGCGGCAAGTTAAAATCAGATTTGAGGTTCAACATCCGCATCACCACTGACAGGACAGAATAAGAATCATAACTCGGGTATAACGGAGTATCGACATTCTTGAATATATCATAGAATTCCTTCACATCAGGAATCGGATCCTCCGGATCAAAACTAGGACCGACCCCATCAAATACCAACTCACGCGCCAGGTTTCGCGGTCGATATTCAAATTTATCTCCGAGAGTGGACTCTTCTACCTCCATATTGAAGGAGAAATGATATTGAGGAGTTAAAGGTTCTCCTTGAGCCGTCCACTTCTTGTAGTTCGGTACGAAACCCTTCTTGTACAGATGCTCCCTCACGAGATCCACCTCTTTGAATGGTATATTATGACATTTGACACAAGGGCACTTCATATGACTCCTATCCATGAAATAAGGTTGACTACTGGCGTATTTGAGAAATTCCTCAACGTCCTCCTGAAATTATCTGTCAAACCAATCCTACTCTCATGTCGTCGATTGTACATCCACGATCGGTAAACTAAGTATCGACTCATTGCTTTCTGCATGTACCATATATATTCAAACAATATATTATACATTTATGCATAATTTTGAGTATTTTTGGTGTTGTTTCCTTAGTATTTTTAAAAATGAATGAAATAGTGCACTGTTGTCGATTAATTTACATGTGATAGATAAGTTTGAATCATTGCAAAGAATGCTACTTTCTCATTTCATAATTTTGTTCGGTAAAATTACGATAATGCCGAGTCACTTTGAAGTTTGAATCATGATTTGAGTTTCCTTGGAGCCTAGACATATGTGAGGCATATCCAACATAAGCACCTAGAAAGTGTCATTTCGTGTGTATGGACACGAATACGATCAGTATCTGTGCAACCCACATGTTGCTGCTAAAGTTATATTGACAATAACTCTATTGGTTCTTACGGTAAAAATATAATTATTTGTCGGATATAATCAGTGAGATTGTAATCACAGCTAATCTAATTAACGATTATGTTCACGAAAGAAATTAACAAAATGGTGAGCAACAAACTAATGATGCAATCGAACTACTTCTTTACAAGAAAGAAGTTTGATGTGCAATTTAGCTGTAAAATTTTTTAATATGTTAATAATTTATTAATAATTATATTCTTTTCGATTAAAAAAATTTGATACCCCAATCTAAAATCGCCAAACTCGACACTCATAGAAATGGTCCGATACCAATTCCAATACCGATACTGCAAACCTTGCTTGTAACATGAGCTATGTTCTGCTGCTTGCCAAGCCTACTAATATGAATATTTTTTGTTTATGTCGATATAGTTCGAGTCCGTGTCTAGTGTATCGCATCTGTACGTGTCCGTGACCAACGTATCGTATCTATATGTGATGAGCACCCAAAATCTAAGTACAATATTAACAAAATTGAAATGAGGGTTAAGGTTTACCTTAGCTGGAGGAGGAGTTGAAAGGAGAGGGGTTGCGACGAGTCACCGGAGAGGGAGGAAGTGGGGGCGTGTCATCGAAGGAGGGGACGGGTCGAGTTCGGGGTCACCACAGACTGAGAGAGGGAGGGGGTCGCCGCGAAGGAGGGGGCGGTGGAGAAGGAGGAGGAGGAGGAGGAGGAGGAGGGGGAGGGCTCGTCGAAGAGAGGGAGGAGCTACTTTTCGTCCGAGAGGGGGAGGGGGTCGGTGGAGGAAGAGGAGGAGGAGAAGAGGACGAGTGAGTGGGAGGGGCTGTCGGAGAGGGGTAGGGGGTCCGTGGAGGAGGCGGTCGCCGAAGAAGGGGAGGGGTCAGTGGAGGAGGAGGAGGAGAGGGAGAGTGAGTGGGGAGGGATTGCCGGAGAGGGGTCGGGGTCGGTGGAGAAGGAGGTCGCCGGAGAGAGGTAGGAGGTCGGGGTGGGGAGAGAGAGAGAGAGAGAGAGAGAGAGAGAGAGAGAGAGAGATAAATTGAGAATAAGAATAGGAGAAAATAAAACTGGCTGGGGAAATTTAAGTTTTCGCAGCGATGAATTTTTCGTCGCTAATCCGTTGATGAAGTAACAACGACGGATTAGCGACGGAATATTGACGAAATATAACATATTTGGTTTATATATATAATTTAGTCGTTATTCCGTCGTATTTTTGTCTCCGAGTCAGCGATAGATTAGTTTCTGTCGCTAAGATCTGTCGCTATTTAACAATATTTTTGTAGTGCTTGGTGAACGATATCAGAGGTAATATAGACACGATAATCGGTAGCCAAAACTTGGACGGTTTGCTCAAAGGTAATATGGACATGGCAAACTCAGTCGGGAAAAAGTGTTTAGGAAAGTAGTTTAGAGGTAATATGGTCGTGAACCAATATCCAAAAAATACACTAAGGAGTGATTTGTCGAGTGTGGTCTATCCAAACATGAAGATAGACCTAAGGATTGCTCCACTGGGGAGATCGATGGGATGATAGTTCGAAGGTAATATGAACACGGCTAGCGTCTAACGAGATTAGTTTTTGAGTAGTCACTGCGGGAGTGTGCGAGTGGACCTGAGGACTGCTACACTAGGGAGACTTTGGGGACCCATCATCTGTTGCGTATCCAGGGCTCCAGGATACAAATGATGGCTTTTGCGAGAATTTGTAATGAAAGGAAAAATATTGCTCATAGACAGTTGTTGTGGATGACGAACACAGAGTTGATTTGTACATCTGAGTTATCCCGCTGGGGATGAGGGGAGAACAAGTCTAGTTTAGACATAGTACTTTTTTAGGAACTTGTCGTTGATAGGCATCATAAGCAAGTCGTCGTTGGGTTTCACTAGCCGGTATGCGCCGTTGGAAAATACAGTTTTTACAATGAACGGGCCTTCCCATTTAGGTTGAAACTTGTCGGCCGTCTTGTGAGTCATAACCATCGGTCTTCTTACTGTTAAGATAAGGTCACCCACTTGGAACAATCTCTGTTTTACCCATTTGTTGAACACTCCAGAGAGGCGCATTTGATACAGCTCTATGCATTGTTGAGCTAAGAGTCGTCTCTCGTCGAGTTCTTCCAACTCCGGTAACCGTCGGCGGTAGTTGTCGTCTGCGGTTAGTCGGTTGGAGAGAGCTACTCGTAGTGAAGGGATCTGGATCTTGAGGGGAAGGACCGCTTCTCTTTCGTACACCAAAGAAAAATGCTTATTGCCAGTGGCTGTCCGGACTGTTGTCCGATAGGCCCAGAGATATTCATCCAACTTCTCATTCCAGTCGCGTTTATTGGAAGAAACAAATTTCTTGAGAATCTTGATGATGGTCTTATTGAATTATTCCGCCAGAACATTTGCTGCTGGGTTGTAGACAGGCGACACTACATTCTGAATTTGGTTTTTATCATAGAACCGGTAGAACGCATGGCTTACAAACTGTGGACCATTGTCATGGACGATCCTTTGTGGAAGACTAAAGAGGTATATGACGTGATGCTTGACAAAGTTAATCACGTTTGATATTTTGACTTCAGCGAACGGGACAACTTTTGCCCACTTGGAGAAGTAGTCGGTTGATCGCCAAGATGAACCGATGTCCTTACGATGAAGGCAGACTGATTGGCACGATGATATCCATTTTCCATGTCTCAAACGGCCAAGATGCTACCGTTGGGTATAGGAATTCAGATGGCTGGTGGTTGAAGTTTGCATGGACTTGGCATGATTGACACTTCCTCGCGTAATTAACAACATCTGCTACCATCGTAGGCCAATAGTAGTCCATTCTTTACAGTCGATCTTATAGATTCGGACCGAGTTGATGCGCCCCGTAGACGTCGTCGTGAGCTTCACGGAGGGCTTGGTTTGCCTCTGTGTTCGATAAGCACCATAGCAGAAGGCCGTCATAGGATCGACGATACAAGGTTTTGGTTTCCGTGTAGTGGTAGAAATGGAGGGAGCGTCTCTTGATTAAGTGGCCTCCTTCGAGTTCTCGAGAGAATTCCGTAGACTGCATAGTCAATGAATGTAAGCCTCCAATCTTGAGTATCGGTGTCGACCTCCGCTACATAGTTGAGGCACATGCATAGGTTATTCTTGGGATAGACCAGCTCTTGGCCAATCACCTCAATTAGCTGATGGGTGTTATTTGGTACTGCCCAGGAAGCAGCGAGCCCGACTAAGGCGTCAGCCTCGATGTTTTACAACCGAAGGACATAATCAATAAAGAACATCTCGAAGGTGGCAATAATACTATATGCAGCTTGGTGGTAGGTTTTTGTGTCCAGTTTGGAGGAAATCTGCGATTGGTGCACCAAGTATTTGTCATTAGGCTAAATTGGTCTAATTAGACTTAGATTGATGGTATGAGACTAGATACGTATCCACAAATTGGTCTAATTAGACTTAGATTAATGCAGGCATCTAGTTAGAGTAAGGAGACTGATACAGGTAAGGGGGTGTTAGTGCACAACAAGTAGGATGAGGAGTTGTATCAGTTGTGTGACAGTGTGCGTGATTATATGGGGTCGGGTTAAGGCATGTTATTGCAGCAACTTAGTTGCATTATACCAACAACAACAACAGTAAAAGCAAGTTACAACAGTAACTTGCTGACATGACGAGCAACATGTAACAGTAAGTGAAGGGGGTTTATCTGATGTAGGTTATGGAGAATAGGATACATCATGTATCAACGCAAGTGGATTTTAAGTTCAGGCATCTAGAAACCTGGAGCTTGTGCTCAGGTAAACTTTAGTAATATTTAAGTACTGAGTTGAGGGGGGTAGCAATTGTAGATGCAGTGCTTAACAAGTGGCAACTGCTATATGAGCAGCAAATTGGGAAGAATAGGTGTTGGTTTTGAGTGTTGGTGTGACTATGTCTGGATACAATATTGTAGTTAAGGGAAAGTTAAGATATCAGTTGTGAGTTATGATTAGATGTCAGTTGTTAGGTGTAGTAGTTAGTTAGTTATTTATAAATGAATGTTAGTTAGCATTAATATAGTTAAGTAGTTATGTATCAGTTAGCTTATTACTTAGTAGTATATATAGGTAAGATAGTATATATAGATATGTAGAGTATATTATTATATATTTATTAGTGTTATTAACTAATATAGCTAGTATTGACTTGTAATAGCTAGTTAATAGCTATTATAGACTAAATAACTTAGTATGGGCCTAGTACGACTTAATTAAGCTAGAATGACTTAGAAATTGGCCTGGAAGCATATTAGTCATTCTTTAACTAAATTCTTATCCATTACACCATCTGACATGATATTTCCTAAATAGGATTGTGTGACACCATCTTGGGCATCGAGATACACCATTTGCTCAGGACCAGAGGCGAGTACATCTCTCTGTTAGTTTTTATTTCATGATTGTGTATATATCACATGTTCTAGAACTGGTTACTTGATTCTGACACAGTGGTTACACGAATTGGTACTATATGGATCCTGTCAGAAGATGTTATCCTCTTACCGTGTTCAGCGGGTACTCCTTCACATGTATTTTATCGTGTGCATCGGGTATTGATTATCATGCACTTCATGTTCACACACTGTCTAGTGTACAATGTGCCTATATTACTCGTATTTGTAACATATTACTCGTGTTTGTAATGTGTCATGATCGGATCCATGAATATTGGTTGGGGACGGGAGAGTAGAAGTTGGTTATGTGATCAAAGTCCAGTGTTTTCGTATATATGTCGATTACACATCACACGTTTCATCGAGTTACCTAATTGCATTCGTGTTTAACCTAAACCGATCACATAACGAACTTGTACTCTAAGACACATTAGCTAAGTATTACCTATTTCCATTACTTGCAGCTATTTCTTATTGCATGTTCTTTTTTTTAGTACTTTATATGCTTATTCTAGTTTATTTTCATTTCCTAGTTGCTATTTGTCACGCCCCAGTCCTAAAATATTGAGGGACTAGCCACGTGGCAATGGCCAGCAGCACACACCGATAGGCAAACCTAATTTAATGGACCCATCAGGATGTACTTAAGCTGTAGTACAAATATACTAATCTCATCCACATAAATGAATACAACAATATCAGAATCATAAAGCAAGATCAATCTCAATAAAACATAAACTCGGGTAACAACCCGATAATGAGTCTGATACAATAGTCAAGATACAGATATAAAGATAACAACAACAAATACTGAGTATGGATAAAGCATATACTCAGAAGATATCCTCGGTGATCACTCGTCTACTGGATCTGGTACTGCTCCAGTGCCTGCTCCTGCTAATGCTCCGGTTCCGTATACCTCGGGGTAGATCTCGTCTGCTATACCTGGGGACATAATCCGGATCCAGGTCCTCAGGGGACATAGCAAGGTACAAAATAACTCAAGCCAAAATAAATGCAGTGCAGCAATAAATGAAACAATATGCTAAACTATATAACCAGCTAAGTGATATGCAAGATGAGAGCATCACTAGAACTCAGGCTGAGACCACTATAAGCTCAGTGTCGGGGAGCCGGTAGCAGAGATATCATGCAGTTGTCTAGCTCGGAGAGACTACGACACCGTCATAATATAATCAACCTGTAGCCTGTGTGTCTCTTCCCACCCAATGTAATCATACGTCTCATGTCCACAACGTCTCGTGTCCATGTCACGCGAGATCATAACTAATGCAGCAAGTCATATAATATCTAAGCAAAAGAATATGTCATAAAATCTATAACCTATACAGAATCACCATGAATATCTCAGGAAGATTCTGTCTCATGCATAGTGTCAGGTGTCCTGGGTATGACGTACTTGATAATGCAAGCACGAGAATGTAAAGGGTCTCGATATCCATGTCTAGGTGACATTACACAACTTCGCGTTCGGAGTTGGCACCCGACTATTAATCGGAAGCTAAGTAAAGTCACACGGTCTTAGGTTAAGCACGTACAAGATATGAATAAATCAAGACAATAATATGAAGCAGGTACTGCAAGTTTTGGCAAGGTACACTTGCCTGGGATTCTGACTCCAACTATAGCTCTGGTATCAGTGGAATTTGCAGGTACTCCTCCGGTTGCTGAAATAGACATCACCAACAGATTCAGAAAATATCAAATAGCTAAAAACGTCTGTCCTTGAGTCCAATTTGGACACAGGGGCAAAAATGATAATTTTAGGTCAAAGCGGGGTCCACATGTGGCCCACTTCACACCGAAAAATATGTCAGAGACAAAGTTCTCCAAATTTGTCAAACTTAGTGTTAACAAGTCCAGAACGATGATACGAACCTAACAGAACTTCCAGAATTGGATTCCGATGAGCCGTTCACAAAATCGTCCGTCAAGTAGAACCGCGGGGCCCACGATACGCGATTTTGTCAACGTTCTCAGAATGGAACCAAACTTGGGTCACAGGACCAGCGTATTGCTACGAGTCCGATGGTGTAAGTTTCGTCTCGATCCAACGTGTGTACACAAAGTTACAACGAGTTCTGGAACAGGGCCGATACGGGGCGTTGTCGACGGATACGCGTTAATTCTGGTGTGCACGCATATCCAAATCAACTTTCGTGAAATTTCACACATCTGTATTAACGGCGCGCACCTTTCGGTGAAGTCCGCACACGACTAAGTCGTCCCGTTTGGTGGGGCGCACTCAGTTCAGGGGACAAACAGGGCGAATATTTTCCTGATTTTGGATCGCAGTTCACGATCACCACAGGACGCGACACACCGAGCGGTTTGCACGGGTATCGAGAGGGTCATGCAGGGTTCGCGTCACAACAGACGGAACAAGAAACGGGGCAGCGAGGAGAGAGAAAAGGCTACCTGAACCGGGCTCCGCAGAACTGGGATTCCTCGTGTCCGCGAGGCGACACGACACAACACTGTGTCTAGGGTTAGGGTTTTGCTGCTCGAGTTCGCCGAAGCTGGAGGCGGCCGGAGGAGTTCATGGAGGCGGCTGGGTCGTAGTGGCCGGGGTCGACGAATCTGATGGCAGTGGCTGCCGGTGACGGTGTTGAGGCGGTGGTGGTGATCGGGTTCTAGACGGCGGAGTTCGGTTGCAGCGGGTCGTCGATGGAGATGACAAGGCTTTATATAGGAGGAGCGGACGGCGGTTACGGGTAGGCAGAGCGAGGGGTCGCCATCGGTTGTGGGGAGGCCATGCGGCGCGGGGAGCGGAGCAGCCGGCGGTTGCGGGGAGCGGGGCAGCCGGCGGAGCCGCAGAGTCGGGGGTTCGTCGGTTTAGGTTTTCAGGGTTAACGGGTCGGGTCGGGTCGGGTCAGAGGGTCAGGCCCGGATCCGACCCACTAGGGTTGGGCCCAGTTCAGCTAGACCGGGTCCGGTTCGGGTCTGTTCAATTGTAAATAAACCGGGTTTATTTTAGGGTTAATTTGGTTTAATTAAAATTTAGTTTTTAGGTCTTTAAAAATATTTTTAGGGTCCAATAAATTCCAAAAAAAATATCCTATGTCTAATTTTTCATTTTACACCTAAAAATATTATTTTCATAATATTTTAATATTGATTAACATCATTTAAAATTGTTTAATTTCAAAATACATTGGTTTTAATTAATTAAAAATTTTAGAAAATTTGTGAAAATTTGATTTTAAAAATCCTGAAAAATCAGGGGATTTACACTATTATATCTTGTATTCTTTTTTATTACCTGTCATATATGCTCTACCATGTATTTAGAACTACTTTCAAAGTTTGTACTTCGTTCCAATCCTGATTGGATATATTTTTTAGATGACTGGATAGAGGGGATGTGTCCCACATATTATGGGGCACAAGATGGTGAGCCAGCAGGAGAGATAGCACCTCTAGTATAGAAGGACGTAGCACTAGCCACATAGGAAACTTAGCTTTTATTATTGCTTTGTATTTGACTCTTTAGAGCCTTGGCAAGTAATATTATGTTGGAGACTATTGTGTTGTGACTAGATATTAAACTTGGACTTGTATTTGTGACACTTGTACTTCTTTCCTTTACTCCATATTGTTTTATTTCTTCCTCTAGTTTGATATTGTGATTGAGTATTGTCTTCCATTATTATATCATAATATGGTTCCTCCATTTGGAGTTGGGATGGCATGACAGGTACCATATATATATTATGTGTGATATTAGATAGTATTGTTGACCCAAACAGCGTTCTACCGTCGATGTTGCGGCATAGGCTGGGCATTGTTCACATACTCGTACCCTCATTCCGGGTGCGGGTCATGACAAAAATAATTTTAGATATATATGGTTTTCAGATATTAGTAAGACTATGTCCTATATTCATCATGCTTGGTCTCTTATCGCTCTTGGAAAAATTTATCATAAATTTTATGATCTGCTTGATATGTCCTTATAGCAAATTGGTAGACTTTAGGATTATAAATCTTTAACTCTCTGTTCTCAATAACTTAGGCTTAGCCTTAAGGCTTAAAGAGACTACCATAACCTACTTAGGGTAGCAAATGATATATCATATAGAATTAAATTCACAAATATCCGATATTCTATAAATGGGAGAACTCATAGCAGAACCTTGGGTATACAAATTCTAATATGACTTTATGTATTAAAAATATAGAAAGTTGTAAAAGGTATTAAAAACATTCACTATTGACTCGGAATAATATCTGAATTAATAGACTAATGATACAAGATACAAAGATAGAAAACTAGTGATAAAAGATGCCGAGTTATGGTGTAATTATTCAAACCGATTTTCCTTAAATATTCCATCATCTTTAATATGTGTCCTAACATTTCCTTTGAACTTCTTCAGATAGGTTCAACCAGTAATACTATTGGAGGTTCATCTGGAGGAGGTGGAACAACAAAGATTGAGTCTACTATATATTTTTTATTTTCTAGTTATAGAGATGGTACCCCCAACTCAGAATTAGGGAAGACCGAAATTTAATGAAGCAAGAATTATTGAAGCTTTGACAGAATTAAGGAAAAGTCGCATGGAACAAGAATAAATGCTTCTACAACTATTGAAAATAATTCGACATCAGGAAGGATATTTTAGATTTCAGTAAAAATAGATAGCATATACTTGAGACTCTTGAAGAAACAGGCTCAAAGGACTCCTATTTATGCATATTGTAGAAGGCCAGGGCATAAGTGGGACGAGTGTAGGAGGAGAATAAAGCTATGTCTCCACTATGGACCAGGAAAGCATAAAGTCAGAGACTGTCCACGAGGGAAATATCAAGGTCAAGCCTATTCAGAAGCAGGAGAGTCTGATCGTCCAGCGGTAGAGTAGAAGTGATAAGTTGAGCTTCTTGACTTGCTAAGAGTACCAAAGGTCTAGGAATCATTTGGAGTAAACTATAAATAGAAATATGCATTTCAATATTTTATAAATAATGGTTAGGTTGACCTCGTAGCAATTTCCTTAAGGATGTAACAATAATAGACTAGTAGAGATCAGACCTATATAGGCATCTTTTTTCTTTATTTCAGTTCTTGTAATCATAAAATTATTTTCTCAATAAAAATATATCACTATTAAACAATAAATATCTTGATTTTTTTCTGTCTAGAACATACCATTCTTGAAATTTTGAGGACAAAATTTCTCTAAGGTGTGTAGATTTGTAACTCCCGCTCCCGATATTCATAAATAAACATTTTTTCAATCAATAAACTCAAAACAAATTTTAAAATAATATTTTCCCTAAAATAATTTTCTAAAAAGAAATTAACTAGATATTAATTAAAGGATAATAATAGTAATTATGGGAAAGGGCATGACATACTTTGTAATTAATTAAAAAAAAATAGAGGAGGGGAGATTCTAGTATCTTAGATATTTAAATTTAATTATATGATTAATTAAGGAATTCTAGAGAGGTCTCCCTAACTAACCTCTAACAACCTTAACCAACCACCTAGGAATCTAGAGACTTCTACTAGTTCCTATAAATAGGGGTAAGTTCTCTATTTATTTTTCATTCTAACAAACCTATTTTATTTTTCCAAATCCATTCATATGGGCTCGGCCCACCTCAATTTTAAACCCATAAGAGAAATTCTTCTCTTCCAATCTTCCTTCTCGAGATTGTCTCCAGCGAAAGAGAGTCATTTTCGACGATCCTTCGTCTTTCGTTCTTTGAAGACTCTGGCAATCGACATAGTGATCTCGATGACTCTCTCCACCGACGGTCTTCACGAGCCATGGCTTCCTCTATCGACGATTCAGTCGACTAGCAACTCCACTCAACAACGATCGACGAAGACGACTTCGTCTTTGGTCATATTCTCTGGTGACAAGGGTTATACTCTGGTCGTTGTCGACGAGAATAGGTAAGGTCTTCAAATCGTTCTCATCATATTGTTCAAAATTGACCACTTATTCCTCATTATTAGATGTGCTCGAACTCTGTCAGATTTGAAGGAGCGAGCAACGAAGCTCTTTGAATATCAGTGAGTTGTTCGATCCTTTTTTCTTTGAGTTTTCTTTCCTTTTTCATATTTGATCGGAAAGGTATCCTAATCTATCGGTTGGATCTTGATTATTTTTGTTCACTAAGTGTTTGATAGAATGCTCATTATGAGAGTATTTTATGATTGCTTACTGATCTAGATCTCCAGAGAATGCATGGAGGCTAGACAACAATAAATTTGATATACATCAGGTATCATCCCTCTATTTATCGGTTTATATTAAATTTGATCAAATCAGCAACTTGTAGGTTTCTTTGAAGCCAGACTATTCTAATTCCTTATTTAATCGAATTGATCAATAGATCGATATCACTTTCTGCTTTTGATCTTGATCAATTAAGTTTTTAAGCTTTGACCTCGATTTCTCCTTTCCATAGGTTGTTAGTCAGTGGTGACATCCTTGGACAGTTCTATAAATCTTTGTGATAGAGTTTCTGATCCACTAGAACACAAGTATCGTTCCCTTTCTTTCGTTCTTGAGTTGGATATAGGTGATTTTATGTTCAGCGGACATAATACTATTAATATTGTGTTCTTTATTCCATTTCGTGTCAGTACCAGTTTGGACACAACAAATTGATCGAATGATAGGGTCCTAAAGAACTGTGTTCTTGTATCTGTTATTCGTTTCTTAAAATTCAAACAGAGAAAGGCGGGAAGCTTTATGAGTTAGAAATAACTGATTGTGTGTTTTGAAGAAAAATAATATATAAGTAATTTGCTAATTGGCTCGCCAATAATAGATTATAGGATTAATTCCAAAAAATAATGTAGGCTGGCCCAAGAAAATATTAAGAAAATTAATGCCAAAATAGCGTGGCCCAGGGCCTAACACTATTCTAGTTGCTTATCTATAAAAGTTTAATAATTCAGTGAATTAGTTAGTTTTAGTTAACTAGAATTTGTTAGTAAAGTTGCTAGTAATAAATTATTGGTTAGCACATAGTTAATTGAATTAATAATAAGTTAGAAATGGTAAAAGGATTAAGAACTAACAATTCTAAAAATTCCAAATAAGACTTAGAAAATAAAATAATATAATAAGTTTCAAGATAAAAGAATTCTATAATTAAATAATTTTCAATATAAAACTATAAGGTATTTATGACCTTTTGGCGAACACAGATATCGAGGACTTAGATTTAACCACCTTTAAGTATTCAGGCAAGTACACTACAATTTGGGCCCTTTAGTTAGTATTCTGCATTATTCTTGATCTCATATTGGACACTAGATTGACATAAGGACATTGTGCATTATTATGATTATATTATTGGTAAATGGAAAATATCGAGTAGGTATGTGACCATACCCAAACTTAGCTAGGTAATTATGAATAGCCTAATCATACAATTCACGTATGATTAAGCCGCACCATTATTGTATTGTGGTTTTCAGTTGGTCACATGTTGAAATAGTTATTCAAACACTTTGTATAATTATAATTGTTCATTGTTTTAGTTATTGCATTATTGTCCAGTATTGCAGGTTAGTACATATCATTACTTATTGTATTTCAGTCTACTTTGTATAGTGTTCATTTTGAAGTGTTGCTTTTCTTTTTTTCCTGACATGATACATGGACAGATGAGGATAAGGACTTTTACCCTACATACTATGACCCGCAAGGGGATGTGATAGGTGATATTAGCATGCATGCTACGCGAAACCTAGAGCCTATCTCAAGAGAGATATGATAGGACCCATTATATAGATTTCCCTATTTTTCAGTTGTAATTGTATGTGTTGTGATCGATGTTTGTGTTGTGTAGTTGATCATTGAGGATCTTACCTTTATCTTTTACCGGATTTGTCTCCGAAAATACATTATAAAAAGCCTATAATAAAATAGTTAAAATTTGTGGTGTGGTGATTGATATTAGGTACAATATATATTGGCTGTGATGAGTGAGATTTGATAATTGTATTTTGACAATATATGAGGTTTAGACAGCCCACTATCGATGTCCTCACAGCGTAGGATGGATGTGTTCGACTCGTATCCAGTTATCTGGGAGTGGGTCATGACAAGCAGGCTTGATACATCGAGTACTCCAGATAATAAAAATTAAAATCAAAGAGAAAAATCCAAGTGTTCATATTAAATCCATATCAAAACCATTTTGAAATTAATTTATTATGTTAAGAGCAAGGTGCACTTTCCTATGGGCGGACGATGTGACCGATAAGAACTCCTATAATGCAATGGAATAGACATGTCCTCTAGGCCAACTCAAAAGAACATATCTCACTCCATCGATACTCGTGAGCTCACGAGAAGTGGAGAAGAGAGAGAGAGAGAGAATGAGTGTGTAAGTGTGTGTGTGTGTGTGTGTGTGTGTGTGTGTGAGAGAGAGAGAGAGAGAGAGAGAGAGAGAGAGTGAGTGTGTAAGTGTATGTGTGTATGAGTGAGTGAGAGAGAGAGATCTTGCTCTTGCTCAAGAGAAACCAAAAGAGAGAGAGCGCACGCGCGCGCGCGCGCGCGAGAGAGAGAGAGAGAGAGAGAGAGAATAAAAAATGAGAGTGTTTTCACTCTTATATAAATATTCAGGATCAATCGTGGTCGTTGGATCAAAATCCAACGGTCGAAAATAACATGCACAAGTGTGGTTGTAAGAATAAGAATTGTGAGCGGGTTGTAATCCCGTACTTCAAGTCTAGTACTTGGTTGGAAAAAATGTTCTTGGTTGGTTAAGAGTGCTTATGGTGTTCTATGATATAGCAACAAAAGTTGCTTGTTCTTGGTCAAAATTTTATTTGTAATGCTTGTAGTTTTTATGGGGTTATTTTGAAGTTCGGTAGATCTTGTAACCTAAATATTATAATAGTGATATGGCTTACTGATTATGATTTTTGACGTATAATTTGTATTCTTATGCTTTATTTTTTTAACATTTAATTTTGTAAAGGTCGGGCATCAGTTTCGTCGTTGATTGTCGGTTCATAGTGAATGCATATTTAGGAAATAAATTTCATTACTATTTCCAATAAGGAGGACTTTAATTTAACATGCATATGTCTTCCTTCAAGAAGTCGCTACCAAGTACCACTTGGGTGGAACAATATATTGGTTGGGCATACAAGTGGGTTCAAGGTTCATGGAAATGACCAGAGACTGCATTTCGAACAAAAAGGACCATATTGGTGCATTTTGTACATAACCTCACTTGTAACTTCATGGCATAACATACCAGTTGTCGGTGGAGCATGTAAACCCACCTCAATTTCTTTTAAAATATATGTTAGTATTTAGTATTAACTTGGGAATCTTTGAACTTATACTTGCATAAAAGAAATTAATTATAATAGATTATAGTGTAGGTTAATAGATAAATTGTTATTTTGGATAAGTCTTTATAAATCCTTGTTATAAACCATTAAACCAACGATTTGTTTCACCCAAGCCGACCCTAGCTAATAGATCCTCACATCCTTAGGCCACATATAACTCTCAACTTGAACCACCCATCCCACGCCCTAATGTATGCTAGTTGGGTTGCATTCAAATTTTGGACTAAACCAAACTTTACACAGCTGGAGAGCCGACCCACAATTATCCTGGCGGCAACCTTGCTTATGTTTTGGTATTGTTGTGTTGTTCCCACACATACTCCCTGGCCCATCTACGGGTGGCTTAATTGTTCCTTGGCTCACCAAATGGGTGAAGCCATTATAACTTTAAGTTATTGGATCCAGGTTGGGCAAAGCTCAACATCCAACCCGAGTCCAAACCCTGCATGGTTTGTAATTAACAGAATCATCTCAGTTGCGGGAGAGGATATCATTGCACTTGGCCACTGTAGCCAGCGGAGCGGAGCACGCTAGTAAGGCTCCAAGGATCACCCTTTCCCATGGCCAACTTATCCGACCGTTCATCATCCACATAATCCCCTCTATATAAACCTTCCTTTTCCCACTCATCCCTAACCCTAAACCAAGCCGCCACCCTCCTTCATTCTCAATACCATCACCTTAATTCCCAAACTCAGTTCTATTTTCTGCCGGTGAGTAGACCTCGTCTACGTCGGCTCGAGGCAAGACCTGTCGAGCAGCGATAAGGCCAGGCGAGCAACTCGACGTGGAGTCGAGCTATTCTCCTTCTGACATTTTCGATGTCGATGAGCGGTGACCAACAAGTCCTATCCTTCCCACTACGCTGATCGAGCAGAGGATTCCTTCCTCGTTGGTAAGTTACCCATCTCCGTTTCATTTTCTGTCGACGAATCATGCGTTACTAAACTATAGATGCTCATCCCCTTCTTTTTTCTACTAGCAGTAGAAACATTGTGTAGATAGGATCACCTAATATTAATATGTGGTACCGTTGACATGGATGTTTCACTATCGATCTTAATGATTACCCAGACTTCATTTTTCCTACTTGGGTGGTGTGTTAGTTGTACATGGTTCATTAGGAATGGAATCCAATTATCCAGTGTGTGCATAGTGATGGGTTAAATGTGGAAGAAGAGAAAAAATATGGAGTATGTATATAAGAAGTGGAGATAAAGAGAATAGAATCATAGATGTTATATGAACGCGTGCCAATGAGAATTATTATTATTATTATTATTATTATTATTATTATTATTATTATTATTATTATTATTATTATTATTATATATATGATGTGTATGATACTTGGGCACCAGAGTGCTTAGAAATTCATGTATATTCTATTCCTATAGTTACACTAGAAGTATAGGTAATAATGGGGTTATGCGTTTAAGAATGATGAATATTAGTATAAGGGACTATATATATTTGCGTGTGAACCCTATCATGGACAAGTGACTGTAAGTGAGTTAATTATAAGCATAAACTATTGGTCCATGAGGAAGAATGGGTGGAGGAGAGAACAATGACAGTGTATGTTAATTATGTTATACATGAATCAGTATGTGATCTTAGCCAATAAAAGAGCAACGCTGGCTAAAAGGCCAAGTGCAACATTTTAACCCATGGGAGTATTCCTAAAAACTGAGGATGGGAAAATAAGGAGTTGAGGACAGAAAGAAAGTGTACAAACATGAGATATGCAAAAAGGGGAGAAAATTTTAAGAATATATATAATATGTAGGAAATTAATGATATTGGGAGAGAGTCTATAATATATATGTTGTGGCAGTATTGATGGGTTAGGTTGTGCATGTAACTAGTTACCTGTAGGTAGAAGTTTTGCTTGGAAACATGAGTTATACCTAGGATAATGAAGTGGGGATAAATAACATAAATATGGAACTAATGATTATAAGCTAAAAATGGAGGTTTGATATATTGTAGTAAAAAAATGGAGTTAAATATAGATGGAAAAGAAAATGTACAATGTACGCACATGAGGTGGTCGCCAATAGACATGAGTAGATAATTATCGTGCTTAATTATATATATAACTTCTATAGAGTAGAACTATAACCAAATAGATAAATTAATTAAATATTAAATTATTTCTCTAGATTTTTGGGCTTCTCGGACTTGGACATTGGACCATATCCTGATCTTCAGCATCCGGAACCAGGCAAGTGTACCTTGCCATTATGTATTTCAGTTCCTTATTTTATTATGTATCTTGTGTGCATAGTTTTTTTGTCATCTTTGGATCGTTAGTCGATATTTCGCGTCTGAGTCAGATTCGGGTGCCAACGTTTGTCAGGGATGTCGAGTATCGATAGTAGAGTTGGACATCACGATACCGACGACGTATCTTTGTTTAGTACGTCAGGCCTTAGGATACTTTTACATGATACTTTCATTATGACATATTTTGTACTTGATATTCTCATAGGGACCGAAATTTGTATTGGTACTAGGAAGATCGACTTGATACTTTACACCATTTATTATTTATGACTCGATGAGGATATGACAAGCGTATCGTAGATACGATTCGTGAGGTCACATGGGAGGGAAGAACATATACTGGGCGCTTGGGCTACTTTTCCATATTGTTACCATTGTCTCATTTTCAGAGGTTCAGAGATTCATAGTTACCATAGTTTCCCTTACAGGGACTACGGAGTCATCATAGTTACCGGAGTACACCGTGACAACCCATGTGTACGAATGTTGTTCTCAAATTGCATATCACATAGTTAGTTATTCTAGATTTAGCCCACCTTGAGTAGAAGTATATATCTATATGTTACGAAACTATTTTACTTTCGGAATGTTGTTTTGTACCTTGTTCGTCCCTCTGAGGACCTGGTTCCTTTCCAAGCATAGGCGAGGAGGTTTACCTGGAGGAGTACAGTCCGGTGACTTATACTGTTGCAACACCAGCTGTGGAGGACGATATTCTTCATGAGGACTACACCTGATCAATGGTAGAGCCTGTACCTTGGATCTGATATCATTTATCTAGTTAGCCGATATCGGTTCTAGTTATCTTATTGTACTTTATTTTATTTCAGCACTTGTATTAGCGGGTTTGTCCCCGTAAAACTCTTTCTGAGTTATATCATGTCACATTTTCAGACTTATTTCCTTTCTACACGTTAGTAGACTTGATTTTTTTATGTGTTTCATTATTCATATATATGGATGAGGTTAGTTTACTACTTGTGATTAGATATTTGGGTTATTATCGTATCTTACAGCTTATGTGCACTCCAATGAGTCCATTAGATTGGGATGCCCATCGGAGTTGTACTAGCTGGCCATTGCCACATGGCTCGGTTTTACACTTTTGGAACTTGGGTGTGACAGAGCACCCGCAACAATCTGAGACAATTAATTAAGTGTGGTCTTGACAAAATGCGTGATTGAATATAATCGATAATAATGTGCTTACTGAGATTTTCTACTTATCGTAACAAAGAAGAACCTATGGTTTAACTGAGATAACTTAATACTCAGTCAAAAGTTATAAAAACCATAACTTTATATAATTCTATTTACAAGAATTAAAGTTGTAAGCAAGTATCTTAATAACACGATTTCAAACAATAGCATTGTAAAATTTGCATTAACATTTATTTACTGATAACCAAATAATGCATATACAACATCACTTAAATTAAGAACAAACGTTATTGCAACAAATATCTCAAGGTGTTTTCATTTAATTCCATTTACTAACAACAAATATAAACGATGCGGGACCATCGATTTGGGTCAATGGAAACCTAACAAGTAGTAGTTTTCATTGTTTAAATTTAAGTTATATAGAATTGCTATCACTTGAAGTAATCTTTTACTTATTTTTGTCTTATCTTTTTAGGTTTAGTTTTCTATAGATATAGTTTTATGGACCTTTTGTTTAGTACATATACATTGATTGAGAATAAAAGTTTTGAGTTTGAGAATGGCCAAATCTTTTTTTTTAATCATAGTTATTAAAGGCACAATGTGCAATGAGGCAAAAAGAGTGTCAAAGACCTAGGCGTAAAGCTAAGACGTGAGCATCGTGAAGGTGATATGTACATTAATTCAACTTTTGTAAAAAAAAAATTACAAGTCATATAGCAATATATAATAAATATTGAAAGTGGACGTGCCATAGTGGTTAACAAGCATTAGTATGTATCATGTGGCTCAACTGGGCATGAGGCAACAAATGCTTGAGGTGTGCCTCAACTGGGTATGAAGCTCACTACGAGGCTCAACTCACAGTGGACACCTCGTCTCACATATTTTTGACACATCTCAGTTGTCGCCTCATGCGCCTAAGTTTGTGTGTTGCAAAATTTTGTTTCTCTATCTTTCCCCCAAAAGTTTGTGTGTTGCAAAATTGATTATTCTTCCCGTGTTCTTGCCAAGTTTGTCGTTGCCTCCACCGCCTTGTCTTTTATCGTGTTTGTCATCGTCATTCTCACCGTGTTTATGATAACTTCGTTCCGACCTCACTTTCAATGTTAGATTTTATAATTGTATATTATTATGATAATTGTTTGCAAACCATAAGGTATTTTATAGCTCTTTAAAATTGAAAATTCTTTAATCCAAATATAATAGTCTAATTTTTCTTTTTGGGTTTCGAGTCACAACCTATGGAGAGAATAATGACAAGGTTGGTGGATGTTGCTTCTAAATGACTGGTTGTAGCTAATCCAAACTTGAATGTTTGTTCAATTGTTGGTGAGTGCCACCAACTTCTTAAAGTTAGTGGCAATATTTTATGAACCAATAAATATAATTTGATTAGGTGGTACGTAGAGCAAAAATATTTTTTTTTGCCAAATTTGACCGGATCTTGTAGGAGGTGGCAAACAAATGTATCTTCTTGATTCATCGTTGCATTCTTAAAAGAAGTCATGACATGAGAATGTAGTTCTTAATCTTCATAACATCCCTGGAGGTTAGAAAAATAAACACCAATAACAATGTTGGTATAAATAAGACTTTATGTTGGTGAAGATTTTATGTGGTTAGAGAAGATTAGAGCATTGAACAAAATATTTAAATCTTAACAAGAACCATGATACCATGAAAAATTTCAAAAATGTTCTAAATAAGAGAAGTCCAAGAAATCATCGATCTAAAAATAATTATACTTTAAATTTAGTTCAACTCTTACGTAAAAATATAAAATAAAATAAAATTGAAACGCTAGTTCAATTTTGAAATAACTATTGGAATAGGATACTGTTATCTTTTTTATAAACAACACAAATTCCAAACTATTCCTTATGCTAGGTTTAAGATAGTTTATTGGAGACTATTTTTGCTTTTTTTTATTATTGAAAAACAGTCCAATGTTGTTTGGTAAGGAAAAAAAATCAAAAAATTGTTCAATTTTGAAACATTTTTTGACAAAAAAAATTCCACTACTATATCAATCCTATACCAAATAAGACCGTTTGGTAACATTTGCTTAAAAAAAAAAAGGTCAATTTTGAAAGGCTAATTATAAGGGCACTACAAAGTATACTCAGGGCTAGCCTAGGATTGGGGCTAGCCCATTAATGAGCAAAGTTTACTCACACTAGCCCATTGTTTACTCATACTAGCCCAAACCCCCCTAATCTCCACCAGAGTTCTCCTCCCTCCTTCCTTTCTTGTCGGAGCCGTCCTCCTCCGCCTCCTCCCCCGTCCTCCACCGCCTCCTCCCCCGTCCTCCACCGCCGCCTTCCGTCGCCGTCGCCGCCTCTGCCTTCTCCCTCGCCTCCCGCCGCCTCCTTCCTCTCTCGTTCCTCCGTCTCGTACCCCATGTCCGTCTCGTACTCCGTCCGCCGCTCCTCCCTCCCCTCCTTCCTCCGTCACTACCACCAGGTCCTCCACTCCGCCGCCGGAAGACATGAATAATAACACAATGACAAAGAAAAATAACAGCACACAGGAAACCAAAAAAGAAAAAGAAAAAATAGAAGAACTGTCAAAATTTGACATATATGTTGATTTTTAGGACTGTCAAAATTTTGACAGTCCTACCAATTGGAATGACTGTCAAAATTTTGACAGTCCTAAAAATTCAACATATATTTTTAGGACAAAATTTTGACAGTCCTAACAATTGGAAGGACTGTCAAAATTTTGACTGTCCTAAAAATTCAACATATATTTTTAGGACTGTCAAATTTTGAAAGACTGTCAAAATTTTGACAGTCCTTCCAATTGGTAGGACTGTCAAAATTTTGACAGTCCTAAAATTTATTTTCTGTTAATTTATTTTGTTAATTGCTGGGGGGGAGCCAATTTATTTTGTTAATTTTATGTTTTATTTAAGAAAATATATTTTAACGAAATAAAATTAAAATAAATTAACAGTAAATTTACTGTATCAAAATTTCAAAATTAACAAAAAATTAAAATAAATTAACTCAGTTGTCGATATGTATCAAAATCCCAAATTTCTATCCTTAAAATTTGTTAAAGTATTCTGTTATTTAAAATAGTAAATTTATTATTGGTACATTAAATATTTTGTAAATTTTTTTTTTACCAAAAGTAAAATTTGGAGGTCGAAACATCGTTTTTTTGCTATTCTAAAAATTTGGGAAGTCCGTCAAACGGTGAAACGGTTTATCCCGAAGTACTTTTTCATACGGTCATTTTGGCACAAACTGGACCTTGTTTCGATCTCCCAGTCAAAAGTTATGTTACTTTAAAGATTTATATTTTATATTTTTGCCTATAATATGTACGTCTTACTTCGAATGAAAATTCTCTCTACACGAATTGTGTTACTCTCATCGAAAACATTCAAATCGACCTATTGTGTGACGAAAAACAATTTGAAAACAAATAGTTATGGCCGTTCGAAATCTGATCGACGGCAGACGTAATATTCGTACGGTAGATTTTTTTTTTTGGTTCAATGATAACATATTTTATTTTGGATGTTAAACTAAATAAAAAAAATCAATATCCAAAACTAACTAAATAGAAAAAAACTAAAAAAAAAATCCTGACAATTAAAATGAGGACTGTCAAAATTTTGACAGTCCTTATTGTTTGTGGGACTGTCAAAATCATGACAGTCCTAGTTTTATATAAAATTTTCAGTGGGTTAAAATTAGGACTGTCAAAATTTTGACAGTCCACATAGCTCGTGGGACTGTCAAAATTATGACAGTCCTAACAATTTGTAGGACTGTCAAAATTTTGACAGTCCTTCCAAGTGGTAGGACTGTCAAAATGTTGACATTCCTGATTATAACAGTCCCGAGTTTGGGAGTGATAAACTTGTAATTATCAATGATAATAATTTGGGCTAGTCCCAAATAACTTTTAGGATGACAAACTTGTAATTTTTTGTAAATTTTCAATGGACTAGTCCCGAGTAAAATGTGTAGTGCCCTTATAAATTTCCTTTTGAAACGATAGATGGAAAAGTAATGCATTTTGAGCAGCAGTTGCTTCCAAACCAGGCCTGCCACCCAGCCCAAAGTCGGTCATAGCTAGTCTTCCTGCCACTAGTACTACAGTTTGCCTCTTCCTAGATCCTCCCCCACTAGAACCGCAAATTCTTTTCTTTCCCCAAACCCTAACTCGAAATCCTCCAAAAAACCACTCCCAAGCCCTAAATTGCGACCCAAATCGGGATGGATTCTCCCCCAAATTCCGGTTCCCCCGCGCCCCCGCGTCTCGACTGAGCTCGGCCATGGCGTACTTGAGCTCTCTCTGGGCCAGGCACAAGAGGAAGCTGCTGGTCTCGCTTGGAGTGGTGGGAGGCGGATACGCTCTCTACAAGCTCTACGATGCCCACCGGAGCAGAGTGCTCGAGATGGAGAAGCAGTCGGAGAAGGCGCAGGAGTTCGACGAGCTCATCAAGGCCCAGTAATGATCTATTTTCTTGCGATTTCGGCATTTTCGATTCTTTAGTTTTAGTTTTTCTTTCCGAAAATAGAGAAAAATAGATGAGAGGATTGAGAAGAAAAGAAGTTAGGGTTGATGTCTTTGAGGGGATCGGGCTCCTAACGACGAAAGTCTTGTTTTCTAATATTATCTATACTACTATATAATAGGAAAAGTTTGCTTCACCGTGAAAGTTTTTATTCTAAAAATATCCTTGCATGTGTTTACTAAGTAAAATGATTCATTAAATTTAACATAGGTAGTTAGGTAATTATGTGTAGATTTTTTTTTAAAGAACTGTTGTTTGTTCTTCCAAAAAAATAAAATATTGTCGCTCTTCCCAAGTAAATAGTGTTGTCTTCCCAAGTAAATATAGTTTGCTCTTTCTAAATAGTAAAAAAAAAAAAAATTTCTTCTTCCGAAGTAATATGAAATATGTGCAATGCAAAGAACGTTCATATATACTAGTTTCTGATAATCCCAAAAGTCATGTGATATCTACAATTTATAGACCTCCAAACCCTGATAAAAATAGGGAAGTAACCAAATCAAACTCCTAAACTTTCTTCCTAAGCAACAATTTTTTTTCCGATTTAAAGTAATATATGTATGTACATAAAACAATTATGAAAAATCCTAATTGAAAGAGGATTGTGACATGCCCGCCTCCTTCAAAACTGATTTGTGCTCAAGTCAACCAACTCCAAAAATTTCTCGAGCACACTTTGATGGTGTTGCATGCATGTAGTCGTAAAGTTCCTTAGGAAATCATTTCTTCATGCGATGGTTGCTGACAATAGGTACCATGTTGCAATACATCCCCTTAAGAAGAATTGATTTTCCATCAAGAATTGTGTGTAGCTTAGAAAAGTTCTATACAATATCTCCAAGGGTTTGAAACCTTTCAATCTCCAATTTCTAATGGAAGCAAGAAGAAATTAACAATTGTTTTTTGCTTTTGCACGATGAGCCTGACCTTGTAGCACGTGCTGAAACAAACCAATACTCTAGAGCCTGTCATCTTCGCTTCAAATATTTCACATGGTTCAATGGCATATGCAAGTCTTCTAGCAATTTTAATCTTTCGAATTGTTAATATTACTATTACCGGTATCAATAAGGACAATTATATGTTATCACTGAAGAAATCTGTCAACTCCCATAGTCTCGGAGTTAGAATAACTAGTAAGACATAAAAAGTAAGTGTAAGAGACTCAACAATACCATCATTTTTTCATACTTGTTAGGCCTGAATCAGTATCAACCTCCTCAAACTCTTCTACTTGTTGCAGTGGTTCAATCATCAAAATCCTCCTTTGCTTGCAAAAGTACCCTTTGTGCCACTTCTCGTCACAATACCAACACAAGTTCTTTTCTTGAGTTAGCATTTGGTAGGATTAACCGCACTAAGAACCTGCATGCTTTCTTCCTTATTTGCATGACGATTCTCCTTGTTTATTTCTCTTGTAGTCGTGTAAAAGAAATCACAACAACCATGGTAGGAGGTTTGTAAACCTTGACTTTGCGACGAATGTCAGAACAAAGACCTCTTGTATATGTTTCATGTAATTGTCTTTCTGCCATCTTGGGCTCGATTTGGTAAACGTGCAAATCAGTTTTGATGTTCTAACTCGGTGTTATTTTACTGAATTTGTGCAAGTTCCAATGTTCTAAAAGGCGGCCGTCTGGGCGGCTGGTGTCCGCCCGATGCTTGTCTAGGCGCCCGCCTACTCCCTCCGACGTCCGACTATGCATGTTATGGGATTTTATGGACTTCTTATGCAATTTTTATTAAGTTTTTTGAAATTTATTTTTATACCTTTTGAACCGCCTACATCTAGGCGGCCACCTAGGCGGGCTAGGTGTTAGGCGGAGGGTACCCGCCCGACTAGCGCCTAGCACTTTTCACAACCTTGGCAAGTTTTTCATCTATGGTTTCATATTTTGATGGTCTAAGTTGGACAAGCAGCCCATCGGCATCAGCGTGAACTCCTTCCATGTAAGTACTCCACGACATGTCTCAAGCCGTTTATACCATTGCATTTAATAAACCTCGAGGTTGATAGCATACAACTTGACTTTAGATGCTTCTAGTGTAAGATGGAAGCAATTTTTTCCCCTCTAATCTAGAGATCCGACATGTAGGATCTCCTTCTTCCTATTGAGGGAACTCAATCTCCGTGCAAGGAAATCCATATTCACGCCCTCCTTGAGATCCTTATCCTCTAACATCCTGATTGATGCTTGTACAAAGCGACATATCTGGATGCATCTTTAAAATAATCCTTGTCCGTAGAGACTTTGCCATGAATTGGGAAAGTGATATCTTCGGTTCTTCAAACTTGTTGAATTCCTCGAACTTTTTTATCAAACTTTGCCTATTATCTTGATTCAATATGAGATTCTACTGAACTTTCTAGAGCCATCATATGAGACACCAAATATGCAATTCCAAGATTTTGCTTATGTTATCCGCAATACAAGATTTTGCTTCTATTTACGAGTTAATGGCATCTGCAAGATAGTCGACTCTCATACCGATTGATTGAACCTCAAGGTTCTATAGTAAAAAATACAGAAAAAATGTAAAAGAGGATTGAGAAGAAAAGAAGTTAGGTTTGATCTCTTTTTGGGGATTGGCCTCCTAGTGGCAAATGTCTTTTAGTATTATTAGTGATAATCCCAAAAGTCAAATAACATCTACAATTTATAGACCCTAAACCCTAATACGAATAGGGAAGTACCAAAGCTAACTTCTGAACTTTCCCCACAAGCAATACAATCCCATCATAAATTAAGAAAGTAAATAACTCACTCCGAAACATTCAACTAAAGTAATAACTACCCATAATAAAATAATTATGAAAATCCTAATTGAAAGAGAATAGTAACAATTCATTTTATATATGCTCCACATATGTGCATTCATCTATTAAGTACGGTACAATACTTTATCCCAATTTTTGTAGTCGATTGTTTGAATAATTTTCTTCCATTCAACTATATTAAGGGACATGTCCTTTGTAACACTAACAAAAAAGCATATCCTTGTTTAAAACCTCTATCCAAGATCGTTTTAGACCCCTATTTAGTCCTAGTGGTTCCTTCAACTACTATCTTATCGTTCCTCCTTAATGGCACATCTATTGGTCTACGTTGCAACGGTTGCATATGTCCAACCCATCTAAGACGGTTCTTTCTCATTTTATCCTCAATTGGCACTACCTCCAACTTCTCACGAATATACTCATTTCTTATCCTATCTTTCAATGTATCGTTACTCGTCGATCTTAGTATTCTTATTTCTTCTACACTATTTTCTGGATATGATGTTTCTTAATTGTCCATGATTATGATCTATAAGGCATCGATGATCTTATAGTTGTCTTATAGAAATTTTCTTTCAACTTTATAGGTATCTTCCAATCACAAAGTACTCAAGAAGCATTCCTCCATTTCAATCATCATGTTTTAATTCTATGCATGACATTCTTCTCAATCTCTCCGTCATGGTGAATAATTTGTTCTAAATACCTACAACTATCACTCTTAGGTACATTTTTTTCCATCTATATGTACTCCCCCACCACATTTTTATGTCTTTTGGATGAAATTAAATTTTTATATACTTGGTTTTTGCCCTTCTAATTTTAAAAGTCTTAGATTCTAAAGTCTCAACATTAAACCCTTCTCACTTTTATCGACCAACACAATATCATCAACAAATATCATACACCATGGAACCTTCTCATGGATATGTCTAGTAATCTCATCCATAACTAGCACCAAAAGGAATGGACTTAATTAAAGCTGATTCTTGATGCAAGCCAACGGTAATAGGAAATTTATTACTATCTCCATTATGGATGTGACTCCATTATACATATTCTTAATAGTCTCAATATTGCTACTAGGAACGTGTTTATGCTCCAAAGCCACCACATTAACTTCCTAGTAACTCTATCATAAGTTTTCTAAGTTAATACAAATCTTATGTGAATTTTTTTTCCTATCTAAATATTTTCATTACTCTTCTTAATAAATGAATGGTCCAGCGGAAATTCAAGTTGATTATCCGAAACTCTAGTTTCTTTTCTTAATTTTTGCTTAGTTACTCTCTTCCATAGTTTCATGGTGTGGCTCATAAACTTAATTCCTCAGAAGTTGTTGCAACTCTGTATATCTCCCTTAATCTTTGCTCAATCTCTATCAAGTATGGTCTATAAATAAACACATGATAAAATGTCTTAAGATTAGAATCAGTAATGAATACAAATAGTAGTACATATACCCCCTTGTTAAACTTCTAATTTTATACATGAGCTTGAAAAAACTTTGATTTTGCATGGATGCCCTTGTTTTGAGTATGTGTGAACATATGCAGGTTCATTAAATATAGTCTATGATGAAATACAATTTGAAAATGTCTAAGATTAGAACATGTACATGTATAGACCTCTTTCTAATTGCATATCTATCCTCAAAGAAATTTTTTTGTTTTGCATGTATTCCGTTTTCTGAGTATGCATGAACCTGTGTACATTCGTCTTGATTAAGTACATTTTTTGACCAAATAGACATGATAAAATGTCTACAATTATGATCAGTAACAGATATAAATAGCAGCATGTATATCCGTCTTGCATGGATACTATTTTATGTACATTTATCTTGAGTAAATACAGTCATTGATCAAATACACATGATAAAATGTCTAAGATTAGAACATATAACAGATAGAAATAACAATTTTTAAATATCATTAATATGATTAATATATCAAATTTGATTAGTAATGGCAGGGGTGGTGGGAGGGGGTCATGGGCCCCCTAACTTAGCAACTTTTGTGTATATATGTTATTTTTATATAAAGCATCTCTGCTTTTAGGTCCCAGTTCTTATTAATTATGGGTGTCATTGGGCCGATCTATTTGCAAGCTGCTTTTGGCTCAACTCCTGAAAAGCTCACTGCCAGATCTCTTCAGGCTCACTAGCTCAAGCTTATGAACCTAAGAGTATACTTCTTAGTAAATGAACCCAAGGCTACACTAATGAGTATTCTTCTTGTTAGGCTTGCTTTTTTGTATATTTATATGGTTTATTTGCAACTAAATACCCTTAACTAACACATTTTTGCAACTAAATACCCTGAGATATCACATTTTTGTAACTAAATACCTTGAATTTTTTTATTAGCAACTAAATACCATGAACTATTTAGCCATTAGCAAGTCGTACCTCCCGTTAGTTTGCCGTTATATTTGCCATCACTGTCTTTTCTAAGACTACTTTGCCACTGTTAACGATGATACAGTGACAATATGCCTTTTCTTAGTTTTCTTACTATTTTGTCTTGTTTATGTTGTCAACTTCATAAAAAATCATAGTAAATAAGCTAAGTGATCTCAATCCTCTGCTAAGTAAAATAGATGTATATACAGGTCCTAATGAAGTTAGCTTTGCAAAAAAGAAAAAATGAGGGTGCAATTTTATAGGGGTATACAAGCAAGGATGAGTATTTTAAAGGGATATACATGCAAAACCCCTTAATTTTATTTTCCCACTTTTGATTCCAAATTATTCGGTGGTTAGATTGCAAGCCCATTTCGAGAACATTCAGAGAGTATCGGATACGGCCACACTGCCGTATGCAATGAACCAGTTGCGGTTCCGGATATCCGAGGATTTGGACCTCTCACATTTGACGGACAAGTTGATTCAGGGCAAAGGCCAATCCAGCAGTCTCACACCCAAAGAGAAGCTTGAGCTTTGGGAGAAGCTTAAAATTCTGAGTATGTATGTGATGGAGATTATTTGTGTACCAATTGATTTTGGTTTGTTAACTATTGACTGGTTAGAATTTTTGTAATTCAGGTTTTACAAGAACAGTGTCTTCATTGTGGTCAATGACTATGATCTGCTTGTATGTACGGGTTCAGGTGAACATCTTAGCGAGACATCTGTACCTTGAAATTGCCCGAGGCTCAGAAAGCTCTCAATCACTGGTAAATGTCCTTGCCCTTTACACCAAGTTGCAATACCTCATAATTGTCCATTGCTCAGAAATGAATGGTCACGACTCACCCTTTTTAGTTAAATCAGTGCACATAATGGACGTGCGTATGATATCATCCTGTTATTGGTGTTTTAGTTTAATAATTTATAATTGACTATTTTTGATATAAACAATTGTATCAGTTCTTACCTAGGAAGGCACGGATGCTCCAAAAATCGGAATGTGTCCGTGTCATGTCGTGTTAGACACGTATTGGACACTATGGTGACACTCCAAAGTACATCAAAGTACACCAAAATAGGTGCAATTTCCGTGTCATCATGTCTATATCATGTCGCATTTGTACCCTTACAATGTAGGTTCTTACCATGTTTTTGTATAATTGCCTTTTTCTAGGCAGAAACTTGAAGGATACTAATCTAGGTAGCTCAAAATTGCCCATTGCTCAAAGGGGTCTCGATCGCCAGTAAATGGTATTAGTATTTATAGCTAAGGACTAGACATGAATATTCTTTGTATAGTAGCTTGTTCATGTTCTATGTGAGATCTCTTTTTCATGTGTGCTAATTTAGACCAGTTGCAGTTTTACACATTGCAAATAACATTATCAAGAAAGGTAAAAAGTCATCCTACTAATGATGATATTTAATTTTATTAGTTGGTCTTTTACCTTTCTTTTGTTATAAACTATGTTGCGGGGACACGTGAAAATGGTGCCTGTATCCGTATCGTGTACGTACCAGTATCCGTGTAAGTAGGTGATTGCACTGTACATATTGGAAAATGCCCGTATCCTGTACATGTATTGTGTCCTTACCCGTGTCCGTACTCGTGCAACATAGGGTATAAACAATTGTTTCAGTGCTTATTAAGTCCTATCGTTGTCCTTTTCTTGTCAGAAACTAAAGGTTGTAGTCATCAAGGCAATTGTGGATGATACTATTGCAACCTGGTTCTCATCTCATCTAATAGACGATCAAGATCAATTGCACTGTAGTATGTTAAAAGATTATCAACAGATAGGTTCTGTAGTTGCAGGTATAATTCTAGAGTCTCCAAGCTTCCATGTGAAGAATAATGGTTGAGACATTATAAATTATGTTTGGACCTTGGCGTTTTCTTTGTGGACCTTCATTTCAGTTGTGGACCTTGACTTTTCTTGAGACATTATTCCTCCAAGCTTCCATGTTTATGGACCTTGACCTTTTTGTGCAGAGAAAATGTATTTGTAATGAGGAAATATAAAACGAGTGGTTGAGGCCCATTGGTCGAGGCTTATTACTCGGTTTCTTATGATAGTATTTATAGCTTGTTAAGCATGAGGATGGACTCTTGTGGTGGTTCCAATAAAAGGGATGTTGTACCCTTGAATTTTAGGTCAAGATCATTGTGACTGTAGGATCCTCAATGGTTTCCTATAATTCTTCAATTCTGTAAGGCATAATAGAAAGTGATTAGGTAATGAAACTAATGTATTCGAAGGTTTATTTTAAAGGGGAGACGGGAGGCGACATTTCTGAGTACTTGTGTTGGTAACGCGATAAGGGTTGCTTACAAGGCATTAATTTTTTTTACAAGGTTGTAAAAAGGCGCGTAGAAAAAAAGAAAAGAAAAGAAAAAACTGAAAATTGAAAAAAATAAAAATCCATATAACCCAAAAACATGCATAGTCGGGGTCGGCACCAGGGGGTGCCTAGGCCGATTTTTTTAACATTGATTTTTTATAAGCTAGTCCTAGAAAGTGAGAATCATATTATAGCATGGAACCTATGTCCAAATACGGAAACAATGACATGACAACCTTGAAAATTTAGAATATATATATATATATATATATATATATATATATATATATATATATATATATATATATATATAGCATAAAAAGAAAACACTGACGTTGGTAAACACAGAGATGAAGATTGAATTGGGGAAAATAAACCCTAATCTGAGCCCTTTTATGTAATTTAATATATGGGTCTGGGTCGGGTTCAAACCTGTAGTTGTATAGTTATACGGGTTGGCACCTGCACGGAACACGTAAATTAAGTTACTTATAAGGATTATATTTATTTTTTCCAATTAAGTGCCAATCTCTCCGTTTTAGTTCAACAACCAGGGGACAACGACTTCTAGATGCGAGAGCGGTGGGTGGCGACAACAAAGTAAGGTAGGTGCTTCTCTTTTGCAGTATCTGACATGTCCCCCCCCGAATCTGGCCTGTCTCCATGGAGAATCGATCGACAAATTCGTACGGATTCAAATACGACATGATTTAGTCCTTTCCCTACATGTATTTGTATCGGATTCAAACTTAGGCACCCATTTAGGCATGTCCGTGCTTCCAAGCATGGAACCCATGCTAACTTGGTTGTTAATGCATACTAAAATATGAAGGAATCATAGATCATGGCAGAGAATACAAGTGGGAGATTTTAAAGTTCATACTTCATTGAGAGCCTTGCATAAATGTTTTATCATGTTTAATTAAAACTTAAGATAAATCTTACATGAAAGAATGGTCAAATGGAGGGAGGAGAAAACCCGTTTTTATATGAAAGCACTTGGTAAGTGTACATCTTCCAAATTGACAAATGGTTAGAGGCATATTTGATTTTTGGTTCAGAATGTTCGATGTATAGTAAGGAATAACTTAGTGCAACACTAAACCTTCGTTCTTGAATCTTGGAGGATGTGTATTCCTGTTTTGGAAACTTCTCCATAATTGGCTGCACACATATTAGATCTTGACCCTCAGTAGACCCTATATTAGTAGGTTACCATAGCTCACTCAAAAAGATTTGTTTAAAGGGGAGATTGGAGACAATAGGGTCATTGAGGGACTCTTTGGTATTTTGAACCTAGGAAGAACTCATGGGAAACCAAGCTATTATCCTTAGGTTCCTTTACTCGGGTCCAAGAACTTTGTGTACCACTTAGGCCTGTTAATGGTAACGGATAACCCGACCCAATTTTTTACTGTAAGTACGGGTATGGATGTAAACATTAAAACCCAAATGTCTTTCTAGTCATGTTTGTGTACAACAAGTGAAACCCGAAAAGAGGTACCCATTATCTAGATATGAGAATTTATATTCTTTTTAATATTTTTTACAATAGATCGGGTCTGGATGTCAAAACTAACACCCGATATGATTCAGGTCGGGTTTGGACTTTATACAAATTTGACCCGTTGGCAACCCTACTGCCACCTCATATTTTTCATCTATGTCTGTCTTGACCAAATTGCATGGGAGTTGCGCAACATAGACTTCCCTCTAATCAAATATGGGTCTCACTAACCTTTCTTTTCAATGCTCTCACACAGACACAAGATCTTGACATACAAAATTAGGAACTTAAAGAAATCTTATAAGTCAGTGTTATAGATTTCGCTAGACGGAATCAGTGCGGCGGAGGGCCGCCTAGTGCCTAGGCGGCCGCACCGGATTTTTTTTTTGAATTTTTGAATTTTTTTTGAATTTGATTTTTTTATTTTATTTTTTCGAAAAATCTGAATTTTTTTTTTGAATTTTTTTGAATTTTTTTGAATTTATAAATTTCAATTTTCAATTTTCAATTTTTTTATTTTTCGCCTAGCCGCCTAGGCGCCAAACAGGACCGAACAGGCGCCTAGGAGCGCCGACTAGGGATTTTTCGATGTGACGGCAGGCCGAACAGCACTTAGACGGCCACCTAGGCTAAAATTTAGAACACTATTATAAGTTAAAGAACCCAAAGAATTCATATAACTTGGTAGAACTCATCAAGGGGGTATCACATAATAGTCGTATAACTTTGTATAACTCATAGAACTACTAAAGAAGTTGAAGAACCTAAGAAGTCATATAACTTAGTAGAATTCATCTGGTGGTGACCATATAATAATTGTTTTTTGAGTTCTTAATTTTGTATAGCAACATCCTGTATTTGGTGTCAGAAAAGGACTAAGCATTGAAGAAGTTATTGGGACCCACATTTTATTAAGGGAAGTCTAAGTTCTTAACATGCAATTTGGTCAGTATTTTAGATGGATGAAAAAAATGAGGTGGCATGGGACAGACATCCAGAAAATCTGATCCAAGACTTCAATTGTGTTTTGGTTCTTGGACCCAAATAAAGAAACCTAAGATAATAGCTTGAGTTCTTCATCAGTTCCAAATACCAAACTGCCCCTTCAAAGTCATTGACAATATTTGGGAGATAATCACAGTGGAGTGATAACGCAGTTAATGGAAGATAATCACTGGTCAATCTACTGTCCATAACAAATCCCAGTTGATGGAAGATAATCGCTATGGAGTAATCTTCAATGTCACTCTATTCCTCTTATCTTACTTACAGCTAATATTAGACAGCAGACACCAGGTAACACTTTGGTTCATAGGTCTTGATGATTTGAATCTGTCATTCACGTGTCCTTTCTTGTCAATATGTACCAGACAATGTGCTAGTGATACAAAAGAGGCTGAAAGAGTGAAATCTTAATAATACTCTAGGTGACATAGCTCCTCCTGAAGTTGGAAGTCTTGGGACATATCACATATCCTTAGTTTCTTTCTGTATTTATGCTTAGTAGTTATAAATTTATAATATACCCCTCAACCTTCTCTATCATGAGGCCAAATCAAACTCTATTAGTGTTGCTCAATCTTAATTGTTCTCCATGCTATTGGAACATGTACTGTTTTTTCAATGATCATCTCTCCCATGCTGCAGCAGGAGAAAGGGATTGGGGGTGGGGTTGGAGGTAAATTCTTTATGAATGACATCTTAGTTGGTTCTCAGGATCAATTGCACAACGTCATCCACAAATTGAACCTTGTTGTAGTTGGTCAACGTTAACTCTTGCTTTATCTCACAATTTGGAAGGAAGACGTTAAGCATTTTCTGTCATAGTACCTGTAATATCATCATCATCATCATCATCCAAGCCTTCTCCCATTAGCGGCTATGCAGCATAAGATTCTCCATAAAGATTTAACAAAGTTTTTATAACCGTCTGTCGACCTGATGTCGACCCTCTAAGTTGGTACCAAATTTCTAGCCAAGGTTTCTATGCAAGTTCCCCTAGACTATAAAGAGTCTAGACAAAGAGGTAAGATGAACTATGATGATACAAATTGCTATAGGGAATTACATTAGCAATTTGTTATGTACATTTAATATGTATAGTAAAAGAAAATCACTTGGTGGGTAAGACATTATTAAAGGATCCTATTCTTGTCACCTTTAATTTGTCAATTTATCTATTTTACTATTGATGCCTCTATTTTCTAAAAGAAGAAACTACTGTATTTATTTAATGTGATTAGAAGCTGGTTTTATTGTCCTTATCAGCACTTCACTCCTTCAGAGAATGCGATAGTGGCAAAATATAATTGTCATGTTGACAGATAGTTAAAAGTTAGAATAGTTGATTATGTATATTCAGATTTGCTGTAAAATAAATTACATTTTCAAGTATTTGATATTTAAGTTGAATGATTTACTGGTGAACTGTTTCTCCTTATTGGAATTTTAGTAATGGGTAACATGGTGATATTTTTGCATGTTCTCCAGGATGAAAGTGATTCACTTAGCAGTGGCCAGCAAGATTTTCTAACGACTGCTGATTATCTCTCTGCCTATGGCATCAGTAGATTGCTTATGAACATGCAGAATGCCGCCATGGAAGTTTTGAAAGAGTGAGAAGCTTAGTTTGTCAAATCCATTTTTCCAGCCCACTAGTTATCTTGTTGATACATGGTGACCTAATTCACCATATACCTGAATGTGGAACACATTCCGGAATCTGTGAACACATACCGGAATGTGGAAACCCACATGCTGACAAGGGAACACAGCTTATACTTGGGTTTCCAAGCGAGCTTTAAAGGGATGATATTGCAACAACAACAACAAAGCCTTATGCTAAATTTTTTGGGGTTGGCTGTTTAAATCATTTTCTTCACTTCAGCTTTGTTAAGGGTGATATCTTCCGTATTAAAGCTAAAAAAAATCGTATCCTTTTATAAAACTTCAATCCATGTTTATTTAGGCTTACCTTTAGCCCTAGAGGCTTCTAAAACCACTACTTTATTGCTCCTCATAACCATGAGCATTTATTGGTTTGCATTGCACATACCCAAACTATGTAAGATGATTTTCTCTCGTCTTGTCCTCAATTGGCACCAACTATATCGTATCGCATTTATGCTCATTTTTTATCCTATTTTTTTAATAGTATTGCCACTCATCCATCTTAGCTTTCTAATTTCGGCTATACTAATTTTCTTGACATGTATAAGAGTCTTATACAATTTCTCTTTTAAGTTAAAAGGTATCCTATGCTAACACAAAGTATCCCGAAGCACTCCTCTAATTCAACTGTCCTCATTTAATTCTATGCATGCCATCATTATTAGTCTATCTATCATGATGAACGATTGATCCTAAATATAAAAAATATCACTCCTAAGTATCTCATATCCGTCTATATGTACTTTCCCTCATTTCTCCTTGACTTCTGGTTGAAGTTACATTCTATATACTATATTTTGTCCCAAATTTAAAGCTCGTAGATTTCAAAGTTCCTCTTGACACTTTTATTTTAGCATCTAACCCTTATGTACTCTAATGGACCAACACAATATCATCATCTAACACCATACACTATAGAACCTCCTTCCGGATAATGCCTAATAGTTTCATCTATAACTAGTGCAAAAAGGTAAGGGATGAATGTTGAATCTTGATGTAAACCAACAATGATAGGAAATAGTTTGTTATCTCCTCCAATGGTTTGCACAGTCGTCGCAACACATCATACATATCCTTAGTAATCTTAATATAATTACTAGAAACTTGTTTCTTCTCCAAAACCCACCACAACATCTTCCTAGATACTCTATCATAAGCTTTCTTTAAGTCGATAAACCAATATGTAATTGTTTTTCTTTACAATTTTTTCCCAATAATGTTCTTAATAAGTAAATGGCTTTTATAGTAGATATGTTCGGCAAAAAACTAAATTGATTCTCCAAAATTCTAGTTTTTTCTTAATCTTTGCTTAATTACTCTCTCATAGTGACATCTCTCCTATAGTCACTGTATGTGTATGTCTCTTATTTTGATGTATGGGTACTACCGTACTATAATACTATTTTTCTATGCGTTGGGTATCTTATTAGTCCGTATGATTTGGTTGATTCCTTTCCTCCCCTAAACATTTCCAAACCTCAATAGTCATGTTTTCTATTTTTCATTTCTATAAACCATCCTTATCATCAGCCGACAATAGCAATGTCATATCATGAATTAACATCATATCTAATTAAGCTTTTTCTAGGTTGCTCTTCTTATATTACTTGTGAAAATAACTCTACATCTCCTTAATATCATTTTCTCTTACTAATATTTTTTGGTCCACTCTTGAAACATTTAACAATATCTAGATCTCTACTTTCCCTATTCTTGGATTGCCTATAAATGTCTTTCTTCCTCCTTAATGTCTAATCTCCTATACAAATAATCATAACCTTTAGATTTAGCTTTACCAACTGCTTTCTTAGCCTCCTCCATATGCAAACATTTAACAGCTATTTTATATCTTACAAAGTTTCCTCATTTCTACACTTTCACCAAAACCTAATAGGAGTGTCTTTTTGCCTTGATTACTTTTTGGACTTCCTATGTTCACCACCAACTCTCTTTGAACGGAAAGTGTCACTCTTTTAGTTATTTTTCGTTGAAATTTATTAGAGTCTAAGACTTGCCACTTCTTTTTGAAAAGACATTGTTTCTATGTTCGTTTGGAACTTATGATTTTTTTTAGTTTTGAATTTTTTATGATGCTATATTGTAGTACTTCATCAATTTTAAATTTTAAATCTACACTATATTTCTTATTATGTATTTGTTCTTTAAAATTGTTCCACGTTCCGGATAAAAGTATTGTAGTCCAAAGAAGCTTATTCACAACATATCGCATATGGGGAGCATACAGGGAGTTCCCGTTTTCTTTCTGTATTCCGAGCGTTCTAACCATGGGTTCATAAGACGAGTCAATTTTGTAAAACATGTAGAGCTATTTTGTGACTTGCAGACTTTATTCTTTCCCTTCCTAACAAGATGCATTTAGCTTGGCAAATAAAAAATTTGCATTTGACTTGGCAAAAGAAGATGTATTTGATTCGATTTACACAATGATCACCGAGAAAGTGATGGTTTATGAACATTTGGCATTGTCCTTATATGATCCCACAATATTTCTTTTTTCCTTTCTTACATCCTGAGCCAAAAATATGTTGTTCTGTCTCTTTATTAATTTTAATCTTCATTTGCAGAATGGTCCTGCAGTATTTCTTTTCCTTGTTACATCCTGAACAAATGTGTTTGTTCCATCTCTTTATGAAATTTTAAACTTCATTGCAGAAAGCAGCTCAGGGAGCCTTTAACCATGGACCAACTGCATGACACAATCACGCAGATAATGGACGTGTTTATGAGTGTTGGTGAATCAAATAACTGGATTAATTACTTGATACCTGAAAGTGCTGTTTCATACAAACAATTGACAGCTATGTCATCCAATGGTTTTGATAACCCCTCCATGGTCATGGACATCAGCAAGCTGGAGCAACTAATGTCAGAGACATGTGCAGTGTTATCAAGGTATGCTTATTATATTTCCACCTACACTAGTTGCATGCTCTCTGTCTTGGTTCACAACATTGCCTACAAACAATATTAAATAATCTGGAGGTCTTGCTTCTATTGTGAGCATATTGCAATAATCTAAAACTAGATAACCATTTTACAACAATTATGGGTTTGAAGCATTCAGCATGGCAGGTAGCTCATATATTACCACTTGGTAATATCACTGGTGCTCAGTTTGTCCGCTATAAAGGGATCAAAGAGGAAAGAGGAAGAACATATCAGCAATCAGAGAAGGGCGGAGGCCGTGTGAATGTCAGTTGTGATTTATATAGGTTTAATATCAGTAATGTTGGGTAAACAACTTGTACTAAAATGGTCTGGACTGGATAGAAATTGTCTAGATCCTGCATGGTAATGTAACTGTCCTTTTGAAACCAGGCCCTATCCGCTCCAGTCGTGTTTGGGAAATTTTCATGTCGCAACTGGGTTTCGTGTTCTAACAACAAGCCCTCAGACTGATTGTTAAAAAACATAGTTCCCTGGGTACTAATATTGATCAGAAACAAGAAAGAAACATACAATGAACTAGTGTTTTCTGAAATGTGAACATGCTAAGACATTATAGAGTATATAGATGTCATACTTCCAGGTGGTGGATAAGAAATCATGAAGTTAATGTTGGGCATCAAATATTTGTGATTAGAAGAAAGAAAATTAGTTGGAATCTTAAATTCAAAATAAGTTAAATGTTTGTCACTACTCGTTATGATCATCTCTTATTGATTGTTGATACGGATAAATGGTGATTTGACTGGAAGGTACTACATTATTGTGAGCTAATACTTGAACCTTTGTTGGAAGGGTCAATAACTGAATTCACATCAAAACTAATTGCATAAATGTACAAAGAGTTCAGAAGATTGAAGTTAGGAGAGCTAGGTGGGTAACCATTTCCTTCCACCCATTCATTTTTTTTGGTGGCCTCCAAGTTTCCAATAGAAACACATGCAGTAGTTAAACATGATGTTTTTTGTACTCTGAGCCTCTGTGGCCTTTTAAAATTATTAACATGGCATAGGGAGTTATTACTCCATCATCAAGGTTTTACTAGCTGCTGGCTGTCATGGGTGAAACTAACAGCGTATACAGATAACTGCTATTAGCCATGTCTGACAATATAGCATAGATAGATGAAACATGCCAATTGTGTCTCCTCTATGACCTTCTACAGAATTTCAACTTCTAATTTCCTCTTGATCATGGCATATGGTGGTATCTCCCCACTATTCATCGTTTTAATTAAGCATTACTGTTTTTATTAAGCTTGTTGTTGCTTGCTCTCTCTGCCTCTTGCTCTCTCAAAGTTCTCTTTCCTCCCTCCTCTAGCACATTATGTGTTCAATCAAACTCCTAAAGAACATTTTCACCCTACCCCCGTTCATCATTTGGATTTTCTTTAATCGCATTCCAAGAACCTTTCAATGAAAACTCATCAAATAACTTCCCTTGCCTATCGAGGTCAGTACCCCCTTCTATAGCCCTAAGAATATTTTCTCGTTATACTGGAATCTTCTTGGTATTGGGTTCCCCATAAATGTCTTCTCACTTAGCACCTCACTTCGTCCATTTGTACCAGGTATTATCATCTGAGATTCTGAGAAAATCTCCAAAGGTAAGAAGCAAAAAACACTCCAGAAGTGGTGGTGCCTGTGTTGGGCCCTACATTAGAAACATCAAAATAAATTAGGACAACAAAACCATTGCCCTGTTCATACCTCCATGTGCAGGGGTGAATCCACATTCAGAGGAGTGGGGACTCGAGCCCCATCTAGATTTCAGACAGAAATAGATTGTAGGTAGTTTCTAATTTTTTTCCTCCAAAAACTGATATATATATATATATGGCCCTTATTTATGGACATTATTAAAGACTAGGTTAGTTGGCAAAGTAATTAAGAGTGTTCTTTTATATATCTTGAGTTTGAATTCTTAAAACACATTTGCAACGGATTTTTTTTTTTCCCAACAACAACAAACCCCCCTACCCCCACCCCCCCCCCCCCCCCCCCCCCCCCCCCCCCCCCAAAACCCTTTTTTTTTAAAGCACAAAGGGCGAAAACAGACATTGAAAAGCTCTATATTCCTGAAAAGCTCTATATTCTGCATTTTCATGCGAGTTTCGCTACTCTGTAGTAGTGCTATCGGTTCAATTCCCCACTCTCTACTCTCCCTGGATCCGCCCTGGCCATGTGCGTGTGTCATGTCTTATTCTTGAACATAGCTCCACAGTGTGTTGATAGTACCACCTTAATATCAGAAATTCTCAGCTCGCTCCACGCTTGACTACATGTTTGTGTAATCATGATGTAAAAGACTTGCAACGATGCTCCAATGTGTTTATAAGGGAACACATTAAGCCATTATTTGGGCGGTGAAGAAGATAAAGCAAGACTTATATATGAAGTTTTACTAAAAATATGAAATATGGATGCATATAAACAACATATATTAGTCAAATTATCAAAAATCACTACATGCTGGCAAAAACATGGATATTGAATTTCTATGGTGTGTCCTAGCCATGTCATTCCTTATGTTTTCAAGGTCTACCATGTCAGCTTGTCATGATGTGTTGTGTCCTCTTCGAAGACTCAATGTCCTCCATGCATCAACATAATTTGAGCTCGTGCATCAAGGTGATGTGCCGTGTCTGTATCCGTGCCTCGTTGTCCTCTTGCATCTCACAATTAGGTCCAGCATCAAGGAGATGATCAATTGTTGCGTGCGCTTGCTTGGAGACATTCCAGAGAAAATAAGGAAACATGTCTTTGCTATGGAGAATTGCATTAAGTGAAGAAGAATACAAACCAAAGAACCATATAGGAAATTGAGAGAAAAGAAAAGAAAGGAATGCATTATCTGCATCGATGACCCTTTATCTGATCACATTTACACTTCTTTTAAAGATACTGATATTAATCTATGGAAATTTCTTTGCTGCAGCCCCGACTTCAAACAGATTGCGGAGATGTCTCTGAAAAGTGTTGTGGATGTTCTTGTTGAGGATATCAGCATGCAGTTTGGAGGAGCCGCTCCATCATCGTCATCAGGAATTCCCTTGGCCAAACTATTGCCAAGCGTGGCAAAAATGGGGCTGCCGTTGCTCGAGGAACCGGCCAGAAACAAATTTATTCACATCATTCGAAGCTTGCCAGAAGTCCAGCTCTTCTACTCTCTCCTGTACGCAAACATGCCTTTGGATTAAGTTTGTTTCATCAGAGTAATGATGCCAAAGTGTACGATTTTCTGTACCGCAAACGTAGATTTTGATTGTGTAAGGTTGCATAACCGCGAGTTGTACGGAAATATAAAGAGGCTTTTGATTGAAAGCATTCTGTATATTATATTCATTTGATTAGTGGGTTCCCGGTTCCCCTTTCTGCTCTAGAGGCTTTTGAGACGTGGTTGCTATATTTGTGTTTTTGCCTTATATTATACCAACTATTTGGGAAAATTAGCATGGATTAATTATGTGTTTTTGCCTTGTATTATATCAACTATTTGGGAAAATTAGTATGGATTAATTATGTGTTTTTGCTTTATATTCAAGTCCTTGTAGCTCTTGTTCGTGTCGTTGCTAATTAATTAAACCAATCCGACTGCAGTCTTTTCATGTCCATTTTAATTTCCCTTGAGCTGGTTCCTACCTCTACTTAGCCGTACAGGGATCGGATTTGGAATGTGGAGACAAATATGACATGGTCTCTTAGCGTGTTTGTGCTTTCTTGCAGATTAAACACAAGTTACTTTCCAGTTATTAGGCAAGCTGAAGCCATTCTATCCATTGGCTCAATCAGTCGGACGGGCTCCTAAATGAATCTTACTTAGCCAGACGTCAATTGTTAAGTCACCGTCCTAAAAAAGTAGGTAGATCTGCTATCATATTTTTCATGGGTCTTCAGTCTATATCAAATTGGTATCAGAGTTATAGGTTAGATGTTCCAAAATTTAAAGTAAAATTAAAAATTTACATTATAATAATGACTTGTTTAAAAAGATTAGTAATCTATATAAAAAGAGCTTAGATTGACTTTGTAGCAGACTTGAAGCTAAAATAATGAGGCATTACTTATCACAAATAGATTTTAATCCACAGTCGGCCATATCCTTAGAGCGTACTATCATACTTAGAGACACAAAGTATGTGATTGAAACTGTGTAGATTTAAACCAAAAATCAACTTTGACCTGTATATATCATCAGCAGGAGATTTGACCTTTATATGTCTTCATTAGGAGAATTAATTAGGTCATTTGATAAACCCAATGAATTCAAAGAACCTAGGTCTCCGAATATTTTGAACTTATGAACAATTTTATTATATGTTTATTATAAATCATTGTAATAGTTTGCATTAAGAATGCTCATTTTGTGGACAACATCTTTTTGTTTTGTTGGCCCATACATTATGCTAGCACTGGGACAACCACCGTTCATTGAGATGTTTAATATTACGTCCTTATTGGACATCATGCTTCTTCCACCTCTACGACCACTAGTACTGCATTGAAGTTGTCTTTTAACAAACATTTGTGTTGACAAGACTTATGAAACAGAGACCTCCACCATGACCTATGACCTATTTGGAGCGCATCATCAAGATCATAATTTTTGAATTTCACGCTTACATGATTTAGCATGAGGTGAAAAAATTTCAAAGATGAGGAAAATGATGTGATACCCTCCATTGATTCTAACCAGTCCTATTCTTAAATTGGCTTGAGAATATATTTTTAAAAATTATGTTAGGATTAGGCAAATTTTATCAATTTGAGTTGGTTATATATATATATATATATATATATATATATATAGTACAATTTATCAAAATCATTTATAGACTGTAAAATATATATATATATATATTACAGTCTATAAATGATTTTGATAAATTGCACTCTTGGGGACTATTTAGTTGCTTATTGGCAATATCTTGAATATATTTGGTTCAACCGTCTGGAATCCAAAAACTCTACAATGGTGAATGTAACTTACTGCCATATGTTCATGCTTGGTACCATGCATGTAAATTGGTTATTAGTAGAAAACGCTGACTGTCATTAGGATCAACAAATGAAAATTTTACACTCCACCGATAGCGTATAAAAATATAAATTCGAAACTTATCACATTATAAGGACTTACAATTGCGACACAAAAGATCTATAATGCTGACAGGAAGTCGGACTAATCAAACCACTCTTTACCAGAAACTTGAAGGTATAACCTTAATCTGAGTAATAAATATAGACTAAGAAAATTACAGATTCAAACAAAACACTCCCAGTAAATTTGCAACAATATGAAATCATTTCAAATACAAGCGACCTGAACACACATTTAAAGCCTCAATACGGATATAGAAAACTATCATCAGTATAATTCCCATACACTAAATTCATTTCTATAGTCTCAACAATGCCATGTGCAGTATCTTCTATAATTGCCACTACAAGTCCCACTAAATTCATTTCTATAATCTCAACTGTGCCATGTACTACAGTATCGTCTATAATCGTCATTACAAGTCTCAATACTGATGTAGAAACCAAAAGGATTAAAAGAACAATAGTCGCAAAATCACCGTATAATGGATCATCGTGTAACATGAGTAATAGAGAATCTTTAACTACTAACTATAATCTCCAAAGAAGTGGCTCTGGCTCAAGCTATTGTGCATATCACAGATCGAAAGAATCACCGATATTATACAGCCACAGTAAGCACGTACGCTCCACAGTACCAAGCCAAAAAAAGTACAATGATAGGCTTCCGATCTTCAAATACAAAGAACTTTCAGATAACATGTAACCCCAAGAGATGAAGGACACCCTATGGCAGGACTGTTGGAAGACATTAGAACTCTGCGTCAACTTCATGGTTGCGAGCTCCAGCACAGGCTCAGGCAGGGGAACTTTTGCATATTCCCACAAATTCAAGGAGCTCGAGATACTGCAGTCATCCTAAGAATGTATGTTCCACAGTAGCATGCAAGTTCAGGTCAGTCATTGTAAGCATGTGTGGCTCCACACTGGCAAGCCAGGTTATGCTGCTAGCTGACTGCTGAAATACATCGTCTTCAACTGTTAGAAAACCATGATCAGCTTCCAATCTTCAAATTCAAGGAGTCCCTGATAATAGTACAGTCACAGCAAGCATGTATGGTCCACACCAATTGAAAGAGCCCCCAGTATTATACTAGCTATTGTAAGCATGTATGCTCCAGACTAACGAGATGGATTAGGATACATAATTCAGTTCCAACACTATGGTTATGCTGCTATTTTACCGAAAAAATACATCCATCTCCAACTGGAAAAAAATGCTGTTATGCTCCCAATGTATAACTTTCCTTTACCTGGTGATAAATAAGTCTGCACCTTTTAAAGGCCCAAATTATCAAGTTGAGTTGATGTAGAGAATTTTAGTTTTGCTAAGATAAGGAAGTGCTGGGTTAACTAAAATCGATGGTTCTGATCAGTGAAAAAACAATTCCACTGCAAAAGAAACAAACTATACAGTTCATTTTGATATAGATAATTAAAGAGAACATAGAGCACGTAGTTAACTTTGGAATTTTTACGGTGTTTTTTATTTATTTTATATTTACCTTTACCATCATAATAGCTTGGAGGATAGAGTGAGATATCTAAATTTTGGATCATAATCATATTTGAACAGGATCTGAACACCAAGATTCAGTTGAAACATGCATTTAAGTGCACAAAATGTGAAAAAGTGTGCAAGCAAATGTTATGTATTGTAAATAAGCTAAATTGTTTAAGAATGCATCAGCAATAACAAATGTAGGGATGAGGTATTTTTTGTCGTGATAGAAAGGCTGGGTGCTTACATCGTGGAAGAAGCAAATTTAAGTCTTGGGAACAGTTGTCCATAATTGGGGGTAAGGTTGCTTGCATCTTGACCCACACCTACATTAAGGAAGCCTCATGGTAGTGGGACTGCATTTTAAAAGGCAGTTACCAGAACCAGAAGTTGCAGATGATTTTTTCTTCTTCTTCTGGGGATTGGTGTTGAATGGAGTTCTGACGAGAGTTGAGATTAGAAAGTTGTGCTCGGTTATGTGTGGAGAGTTTGTTTATTTGAGAGCCATTGTAATAAATTCCAAACTGAACAGCTCAAGTAGTTTATTAGAAGAAATCTTATGTTATGTGATCTTAATTTTTGGAATGATGGATGACAAATATGCTTAATGGTATACTAGTATATATGCACGTGCATTGCACATATTTTATATTATTTGGAAAGAGAACAATACTTTCATAATCTCAACCATTATTCTTTTCCTATACGTAATTACCTAACTACCCATGTTAAATTTAATGAACAGTTTTTATTAGTAAACATAGGTATGGGTATTTTTGGAATAAAAAATTTCACAGTAAAGCCAAACTTTTTTTATTATAAAGTAGTATAGATAGATTTTTATTAGTAAACATAGGTAAGTCTATGTTAGTATAACAGTGGTGATATCCAAGTATATGAGTTCAGCAATCATTTATTTGGCAATTCTAATTCTTATTCTATAGAATGTATTATAGTAGGAACCAGTGCTAGTTAAATGTAGTAAGTCTATGGGAAAGAAAACAAGGAACATCATTATGATGATAGGAAGATGGTTTGCCAGTCTCGCATCATGCCAGAATGCATTAGACAAGGACACTACAAAATACACCAGGACATGCCAAAATCAATGTTTGTACAAGTCACTGTGTAACAGTAAATTCGTATTTAAATTAGAATGCAAACCTAGAGCAAACACTTGCTAAAATTTGATTAAATCATGGAACAAAACTAAGTGGAATTCCAATTTCTCTAATGGGAAACATGATCCTGCAATCTATATATCATCCAAAATGATTGTTGCAGACGGATCATCTAATTGGTTGCTAATTAAGAACATGTGGTAATACGAAAGGGGTCTTCTTGATGGGAGGTAGGGGTGGGGCTTGGGGGTAGGGTGGGAGAGGAGGAAGGAGAGGGAGGTGGTGGCCATTGGAGGAGGAGGAGTGATTCAGTGAAAGATGTAGTTTTTTTTTTCCTTCCATTTTTAGGGTTTTATGGATGGAGATGCCAAGATGGGAGGAAGGTCGTGAAGATTGGTGAGCTTTTAATTGAGGAGGGGCCTAATACCAACAAACTATAAGGAAGCGTTTGTTACGCGGAATATATATAGCAAGGTAATGTTTCCGAAAATGAATTTTTTGGGTAATTATTATTATTTTTTTTTTAAATTACATTCCCGGTGACTATATATTTTTTCGAAAAAAATAACAAACAGAGAAAAAAAATAAAAAACAAAAAAAAATTAATAAAAGATAAATAAATTTTAAAAAAAATGAATGAAAAATGAAAAAAAAATGAATTTTTTTTTAATAGTACATGTAAAAACAACAACAACAAAAATTTTAACCAAAAAAAAACCCACATATTCTTAAGGGAGCATTTGGTACGTAAAATTCTATATAGTCATTCTCGGAAAAAAACAAAAAAAATGTCCAAAAACAGAAACCAACGAAAAAAACGAAAAAAAAAAATGGCTAAAAACAAATAAACGAAAAACACAATAAAAAATGAAAAAATGACCTAAAACGAAAAACGACCAAAAACGAAAAACGACAAAAAATGAAAAAACGAACAAAAATGAACAATAAAAAGATTAAAAAAAAAATCGAAAACGAAAAAAAGACCAAAATTTTTTTTTTTCAAAAACGAAAAAAAGACTAAAAACGACTAAAAGAAGCAAAAAAAAAAGATCAAAACGACAAAAAATGGATCAAAAACGATAAAAAGATCAAAAGCGACTAAAAAAATAATAACAGACTAATAATGATAAAAACGAAAAAATAAAACGATCATAAATGACTACAAATGACTAAAAACGAAAAAAAAATGATTAAAAAAATTAGCTTAAAACGATCAAAAACAACTAAAACAAATCAAAAACGATAAAAAAAACTAAAAACGAAAAAAAAGACAAAATGACAAAAAAGATTAAAAACGATCAAAAACGAAAAAAAATAATCTAAAATGACTAAAAAGGATCAAAAATGAAAAAAAAAAATGCTAAAACGATAAAATAAATGACAAACGATAAAAACGACTAAAAAGCAACTAAAACGACAAAAATGAGCAAAATCGATAGAAATGACAAAGAAGATAAAAATGACTAAAATCGATAAAAAAAGGACTAAAAACGACAACAACAAAAAAAAAACCAAAAAGATCAAAAACAAAAAAAGGAAAAAAAAAGCGATATAAAAAACTTAAAAAAAATTTGCCCGAACAAAAAATATATACCCACTTATTCTTAAATGATAAGATTTTCATGTTTCGTGGACAAATTATTTACTCGGGTATTCCTAACTCCCGGAAATAATTTTTTTATAGCCTAAACAAACATGGTAATAGATTCCCACCCTAAATTTTTCTGGAAATAAAAAAATTATCGCGTACCAAACGCCCCTTAAGGGGTATCATGTTTTGTGGGTAAATTGTTTACCTGAATATTCGTAATTTCCGATAATAAAATTTTATAACCTAAACCAAATGTGGGAATATGTTTCTCACCCTAAATTTGTCCGGAAAAAAAAAAATCACGTGTACCAAACGTCCTACAAAGGCACAACCTCCATTGTTAGGAGGTAGTACTCGATATGAGCTATTATAGGTATTATAATATTTTGTTAGGATCTAGTCAAAAAATTGATTGGGGACAACACATTCTCCTCTCTCTTCCCTAACATCCCACTCTTCCTCTTCTTCCTACTTTCTTCTCCCTATCTCACTTCATCTTCCTCTTCCATCCCTAGAAGATGGCACACACCAAGACTACTTCCCAATTCACTTCATCTTCTTCTCTATTTTTGAACAATTTTTTTCCTTTTCCTTTTCCATTTTTTTTTTTGGGGAATTTTAGTTTCTATGTGATTCTCATGTGTTTTTAAACGTTACTTATTATGTTTTAGGTTAATATTTTTCTAATGTGTGATTTCCAAAGTTTAGAACCCAAAATTAGGATTTCCAACCTTAAAAATTCGACACAATCCCGTTGAGGACAACAAAGGACTATAGTCATAACAATAATCAGAACTTTCAGGATCTTGACAGTCCTAAGATATATAATTCTCTATCAAAATGACTGTCAAAATTCTGTTAGTCTTAATTAATTAGGACTACAAGAATCCTGACAGTCCTTTGATAGTTAGGACTGCAAGAATGCTAGCAATCCTTTGACAGAGAATTCTGTCTTAGGACTATCAGTATCATGATAATCCTGACTATTGTTAGGACTGCCAGAATCCTGATAGTCACTTGACAGAGAGTTCTTTGTCTTAGGACTGTCAGGATCAGGATCCTAGCAGTCCTGACTATTGTTAGGATTGTTAGGATCCTAGCAATTCTAGAACAAAGAGTTATATAAAACATTTGATATTAGTTCCAATGTTCTAAAAATCAAAAAAATTGGGCGCCCAGGCGCCCATGGCCTGCCTAGGAATGACGAAAATCGGCCAAGTAGGCGGCTAAGCAAATAGGCGGTTCAAGTCGGACCAACTAGGCGGCTAGGCGCCCGTCTAGGAATCGGCTCTGACTCTAAAGTCGGCCGACTAGGCGATTTTGGCAACAACAAAAATTGCTATGCCCAAACCCGACCCATTAAGGGTCATGTTTTACAGCTACAGTCGGCCCTAAGCCCTAAAAAAAAAAAGAAATTTAGAGGAACGAGAGAGAAGGGAGCAGGAGCAGCGCCGACCATCCGCAGCCACCGCACAACAGCCACCGGCAGACGCAGGTGAGTCTTCTTCTTCTTATCAGTTTTCTTCTTCTTCTTCTGCTATTTTCTGAGAAGAGACTACAGAAACTCAAATAAGTACTCGTAATAAGAACTTGCAATATGTATATCACAGGTAGTAGGTGTATTTTTCTGTTCAGGCCCACTCATAATAAGAACTTGTAATATGTATATGACAGGTGTGGGTGTATTTTTTTTGTTTAGGCTCTCTTATAATAATAACTTGCAATATGTATACATGTGGGTGTATTTTTCTGTTTAGGCCATTGAAAATTTTCTATATTTTTTAAGAAAAATATTTTTTTAAGTGGGCTGACCGCCTAGATTTAGGCGGCCGCCTAGGCGGGCTAGGCGCTAAGCGGCGGGTTCCCATCTATCTAATGCCTAGCGCCTTTTGCAACCTTGATCAGTCCTATTGATATTAACTTTTCAGGGAGAATGTGAGAGGATATCAGCCAACACCCTCTCTCCCCCTAAATTCCTTCACATTTGATAATAAACCCATTTTCTACTCTACAACAGTCTCCCATATGGCTCATTTTTGTTCACCAAAAACCAGTCCCGTGTTGAGCCTCTATAAACCCATGACCAAAGCAATGAGCATAACCTTGAGGCGGTGCATTTTCAGTAAATTAGGGCTATCATATCTCAAACAATTCAACTTCATTATATACAAGTTTGCAGACTAGATACACCATTAAAGTTTTACAAATAAATTATTATTGTCTTCATTATAATTATCATAACCACAAGAATGAGCAACAAAAGAGAGAAAAAGCTGGATATATTCTTCACTGCATATGAAATAAGTGTAGAAGCATGAAATATGATGGAGAATTGTACGCGTATTATGCAGTAAAACCCCCCAACATATATGAAGTCCGCGTAAAACAGGACTTCAGAGCTGTTTTGGCGTAAAGTAGAGCTTCAGAGCTGCCCGCGTAAAGTTTAAAATACGCTTGCTTTTAATGCAGCGTAAAGTTGTACGAGGGACTCTTCGTATTCCTCGGATGAATCTGCCAGACAAAACAGTGAACCTGACCCCTGACAAAAGTACTGCACGATGATCAAGAGGACGGCTGTGATGATGATTTTGCACAGAGACCCAGACTGTCGTTTGGTGTACGTTGCCTATTCTACATGGGCAGAAATGAGTTTTTATGCTCAAGATAAGACGAAATCAGACGCCACGTCAAAAAGTTGTTTCTCTTACAGAGCTCGAGGCAAATCTCGGCATTTAATGCTCGAGATTGAGGCATATCTCTGCATTTAATGCACGAGATTTCGTCCTATTTTTAACATTTGTCATGACTGGGAAAGCTAAGACTGGGACTAATACGCTCACATCACCATCCTTGCATTTTACGCCAACCAGGCTATTTTCAACTATAAGGAGTACGCCGTATGCTATCTCCTCGAAATACGCCAACTCGGCTATTTGCAAAGGTACGTAATAAGGCTATTTAGCCCAGAATACACTCGAGACCTCAGTCGTGACGGATAATTGGCTATTTTACGCTGGTTATCTATTATTCATGCATCATCAAGTTTTACGCAGAGTTTGGCTTTTACGCCAACCAGACAATTATTTGGCTTTTACGCCAACCATCTTTTACGCAGGGACAATTACCTACGTGGCTTGCATGCCATGATCTTCGAGAAGCAGTTATACGCGTTATCTCAAGAAGGGACACATGTCATACACATATTCAGAAGACAACTGGAACGTGGGGTAACAGTCATCATAACCGCATCGTAAAAGAAGTCTTCTTCTCCACAGCTTGGCTTTTACGCCAACAAGACAGTTATTTGGCTTTTACGCCAACCATCTTTACGCAGGGGCAGTTACCTACGTGGCTTGCATGCCATGATCTTCGAGAAGCAGTTATACGCGTTACCTTGTAATGGGATACGTGTCATACGCATATTCAGAAGATTGTGGGAACGTGGGTAGCAGTTGTCATAACCGCAGCGTAAAAGATGCAACTTTTTTCACAGTTTGGCCTTTTACGCCAACCTAGACAGTTATGTCATTGATCTCTATAAATAGAGACCCCTGGTTACAGGGAAAACACACACACAGACAGAGACCAGAGAGGGCATAATCAGAGAGAGAGAGCACAGACAGAGAGTGTTGGTTGACAACTTCGGCAACGAGAATTCAATCCCACTTGCAACTTTTGAAGCTTCTTCTTCTTCTACAGCACTTCTTCATCATTGTGTGGTCCAAGGGACAAAGTGATCGACCGCAGATCAGACTCCTATAGCAATACTTCCCCAGAATCATTTTATTGTACTTAACATCCTCGTATAGGATTAATTGTACTCTTTTTTTTAAGTTTGCAAGCAAATGTTTCGTATAAACCTCTTTGTTTTAATCTCGCAAACAAGAAATGGCGACTATGCTGGGAATAGCTTTCTCCTCTGACGAGAAAGCAATTGCTCAACACAATGCTGTATCCGTCGGATCAACGAAGAAGACTTTGGTCGTCCAGTTCGACCAATCTGCTTATGAAGACATGCTTCATGCAAGGGGTGGCTCTCGTTCCTCCTCTGTCCAGAACAACAGGAAGCTGCGTAAAGTGTGGATGCCTAAGACGTCCTCTACCCTTCCTGCAAGCTCTCATTCTCTGATCAACAAGGTTGTGACGACACAACCTACACGTCCTGTGCGTAAAAATATCTCCCGTCTGTGACATGGCAGATAAGACTTCTGGCAATGCCTCAGTGCCAACCGAGGAGTCTAAGACGCACCCTGCGCGTAAAACTTTGTCTCCCGTCTGTGACGTGGTAGACAAGACTTCTGGCAATGCCTCAGCGCCAATCCAGAAGTTCCCAACACGCCCTGTGTGTAAAAATTTGTCTCCCGTTTGTAACGTGGCAGACAAGACTTCTGGTAATGCCTCAGTGCCAATCCAGAAGTCTAAGACGTGCCATGCGTGTAAACTTTCGTCTCCCGTCTGTGACGTGGTAGACAAAATTTCTGGCAAGGCCTCAGTGCCAATGCGGAAACCTCAAACACGCCCCGTGCATAAAATTACGTCTCTCGTCTATGATGAGGCAGATGTACCATTTGATCACATCAAAGAAAAATAAGTGGCGAATCTTTCAACCTATAAGCTTTTACGTCCACAAGAGAAGAGAATTCCCACTTTACAGATTACGCGGACTTTCCCTGTTTTTTGCGAACCTGTGCAAAAATCCAAATTATGCCAGGATAGGTCTGTCCGTGTAAAGAAGACTCGTTTCATGGAAAGATACGCTCCTCAGACAGATGATGGATCATATGCTACTCACATGGGTGAACTGCTGTATTCCTATGACAGAGAAAGGGTTATGATTCCTAATCTCTACCTTCCTATTGATGTAAAAAGGCAGAATAAGCCTTCTTCTTCTTCTTGTAATCTCCCTGATTTGCGTGGTTTCTTGATCCAGAAACACAAAGACAGGGGATCTCCTGATACGTCTATTACACCTCCTAAAGAACAATGTTGTAATAGTCATGAGGTTGTAATTAACCGTTGCTGTTCTAAAGCAAAACGGTCGATTTTCGACCGATTGAACTACTCCTTGTCATTACAGGAAGAAGAACCAGACAACGACATTGATACAATATCCATGAATCCAAATTTACGATTTGAAATGTCATATTCTATCTCAAAAAAAATACTCTACAACTTGTATTGGAATTTTGGTATTAAGGTTACCCCCAATATCCGGGTGTCCATAAAAGTTTAATTAACAAATAATGATGAAGAATTATGATGGAAAACCATATTTTAAAATCTGGACAGAATTTAATTATAACAAAATAGTGAAATTTTTTGCTAATTTCTCAATAATTAGCCTATTCTAGGCTAAGACATTGATACAATATATATATATTATATATATATTAGTGACATAAGAAACTAAACTATGATACACAAGTTCAAGACATACTACATACTATTAGGACTTCTTAAATTAACTAAATTCAACATCTAGAGAATTTTCTAAAGACATAATAATCACTTCTACATAATCTAAGATAAAAATTGACATATTCTTTACTGAACCTCAGAGCACACTCTACATAATCCATTGATAAAAAAAAAATTCAATACCTTGAATATACTATAGTTTAGAAGTTGGCATATTATATATATATATATATATATATATATATATATATACATATATATATATATATATATATATATATCATAGACATTTAGAAAGCTTATCATGGAAATAACTTATTAACTACAACTTATGTGTATACAAAATTCATGATCTAAATTTTTTAACCATATTCAAAATTAACATCACGCCAATTTTTTGTGTCCATTAATTATATTGTGTCCTATATATATGACTTTTAACAAAAATTCTATGCCCGAACATTCATACCATTTTCATGTACAAATATTTAGATATAAATCCGAAATTTTAAATTTTTGAGAAATGATCCAAGCAAGTAATAATGTTTGAATATGGAAAAAAATTTGAGAAGTAGGATGAGGACTTGCCTTGCTTGAGCAAAACCTAGGGTTCTTTCTTCCCCAATTTTTTTCCAAATTCACAACCAAAGTTGAAATAGAGGAAGAAGGAGTTTTTTGTTGGAGGAGGAAGGAGAAGCCGGAGAAGGGGGTCGCGGGTCGTGGGCAGCAGCGTCCGGCGGCGGGCGGCGCCGTGGGCGGCGGGTCGGGCGCGGGTCAGAGCAGCGGCAGCAACAGCCTATGAGAAGAGGGAGGAGGAAGGAGAGGATGGAGATGAAGAAAGATAGAAAGAGAAGAAAAAGTGAAGAAAAATAAGTAGCATAATGTGTGTTGGTGTTGGAAATGAAGAGCAAGGAAAATGAAGACGTGTAAGCTTAGAAATTGAAGAAGAAGGGGAAGAAGACATGTGGTGTGGGTGTGGGTGTCATTAAGGAAGGAGAGGCTGATGCTCGGTGGAGTTCTTCCCTACTCACCTACTCAATTAACCCTATTGCAATTAAACCCTCCTACAATCCTAAAATAATTTATTTTTGCAAAAAGGAATCAAGTTGCAACGAAATTGCATATATATATATATATATATATATATATATATATATATATACACTAGTATATATGCACGTGCTTTGCACGTATCTTGGAGTGGATGGTGTTGATGAGTTGATTTAACTTTGTTTTTTTAATTATATAGGTTAAGAATTCAACCCTTCAAATTCCGTGGGAACATCTTAGAAGATTTAGC